>JANHGB010046062.1:0-56841 GCA_026283785.1 Coracopsis vasa | reverse complement strand
AATTTATCTTAAATTAAAAAAGTTCAGCTGATAATAGCTAATTATTTTTTGGTTTTTTTTTTTTTTTTTTTTTTTTTTTTTTAGTAACTACTTTCCACTGAGAAGTCTGGGTCTGCTCTTAAGGCACTCAACTATACACCACAACATATAGAGGAAATTCCATATTCTTAGATTCTTTATTTTCTGTTACTGAATTTCAGTCCATTTCTATTAACACGGTCCTGAACATTGTGCAGCTCTTTTTGTCTTGATATTTCAATCTCCCTGTGTCTTGATAGTGATTCTCAAATTTTTTGTCATCATGTCACTACTTTGGCATGAACTGTTAGTGTAAAGGTCATTAATGCCTCCTGTCCCATGACCACTTTAAAAAATGACTCAAGTATCTTGAATATCTGCAAGTGATTCCCTTTCATCACACTAATTGACATTTCTCCTTGTTCTTACTAGTCTTGAGATTCTTTAATGAATTCCTATTTTTCTCAGGCTTGTCTTCCATTAAACATGCCTTTTTGTTAGCTGTCTTGCGCTGGTGAATTCTAGTCATCTGGAGCTTAGGTACTTGAGGCACTGTCAAATGCTGACGTTCAGACAGACTAAATCCATTTCATTTCTTTGTCTACAAGTTCAGTTATCTTCTCAGAGGAGGATATCAGGTTAATCTAGTGCAATCTGCTTTTCGCAAACTCATGATTTATTTTGTTTTCCGTTTACCACTATATTTGAAAGCCTAAAACCAAGGCTATATAACAAAATAAACTCAGTAAAAAGAATGAGGTGGAGAAATAACTTTAGTTAGTGCCATATCTGCAACTGAAACATAAGACTCCAGATATTGTACAGGCTTCTTCTAAATGCATGTCACATCACATATGCGCTATAATGTAACAGTTAAAGCTAAGGCATAACTTTAATCTCATATTCCCTTTTATTTCTGTGCTATACAGAACAGATGATAGAGAAGCTGAGTTCCCCTTTTGAAGCTTTTCCCCCTTTTGGTAGGTACAACATAGGGGCTTTTTAGATTTTGCAGTTAGTTTGTCTCAAACAGTTAAATGTGTTGTATAGTATAGTCCATCTTTATTACTATCACTAATACAAGGCTGATGAGCATTTGCTTATCAGTAAGGGTAGCCTTAGAATATTTGCCGTGCTAGTGATCAGTAAGTCACTCCTAAAGATGACTCCTATCAAGTGGGTATCAAGAAAATATAATTAAATATGAAATATTAAGAATGTTTAAGAAGATATACATTAAGCAAACAGAAAATTTTGCAAAATTTTAAGTATGTTGCAAATCATAGAACTGCAAACTCATTTAGGTTGGAAAAGACCTTTAAGATCATGGAGTCCAACATAACTCTGCCAAGTCCACCACTAAACCAAGTCCCTAACTGCCACATCCACATGCATTTTAAATACCTCCAGGGATGGTGGCTCCACCACTTCCCTCAGCAGCCTGTTCCAATGCTTGGCAACCCTTTCAGGGAAGAATTTTTTCATAACATCCAATCTAAACCTCCACTGGTGCAACTTGAGGCTGTTTCTTCTTGTTCTGTGACTTGTTACTTGGGAGAAGAGACCAACCCCTACTTCACTACAGCTTCCTTTCAGGCAGTTGTAGAGAGCGATAAGGTCTCCCTTGAGCCTCCTTTTCTTCAGACTAAACAACCCCAGTTCCCTCAGCTGTTCCTCATAAGACTTGTGCTCCAGACCCTTCACCAGCTTAGTTGCTTATCTTTGGACCTACTCCAGCATCTCAATGTCTCTCTTGTAGTTAGAAGCCCAATATTTAACACAGTATTCAAAGTGCAGCCTCACCAGTTCCTACTCCAGGGGACAATTGCTTCCCTAGTCCTGCTGGCCGCACTATTTCCCATATAAGCCAGAATGCTGTTGGGCGCCTTGTCTACCTGGGCACACTGCTGGCTCATGTTCATCTCGCTGCTGGCCAACAACCCAGGTCCTTTTCTGCTGGGCATCCTTCTAGCAACTCCTCCTCAAGCCTGTAGCATTGCACGGGGTTGTGTGACACAAGTACAGGACCTAGCACTGAGCATTGTTGAATCTCATGCAAACTATCACATCATCCGCAAATCCTTCTCTGTTCACAAACAAGAGGTTCAGCGGGATGCCTTCCCTAGTTGTCACACTCACCAACTCTGTCAGGATATTGGCTTCCACACACTCCACGAACCTCCTGGACTGTTTCATCTCCACCGTATTGCATTTCTGGCAGACTTTTGTTAAGTTTCAGTCCCCCATGAGAACAGGGGCTAGTGATTGTAAGGCTTCTCCCAGCTGCTTGTAGATTACTATTTCAACTGCCTCTTCATCCCAGTTAGGTGGTCTATAACAGACTGCCACCATGATATCTGCCTTATTGGCCTTCCTCCCGATTCTTACTCATAAATACTCAACCATATCATCACCATCATAAAGCACTAGAGAGTGAAAACACTATTTTGTTTAAAATACCTGTTTAAAAATATTGATGCAGAGCACTGATGCTAATTTTTTTTTCTGCTTTTATTGCCTGGTACTGTGGTTTCTCCTAATGAGAAATAAAAAAAAGACACTATGGCAACATCAGCCCAAGGCTAAGTGGCAAGCTGGTTGGAAAAGTATCAATATGGAAAGAGTTCTTTTTGTCCTTCTTCTTAAAACTCAAACATTTTTATGGAGGTTGAACTGTTTCAACAAGGTTCCAGAGACAGGAGAGCTTCCAAGTTCAAAGCGCTGTGGTCTCTAATGGTAAGAAGAAAGCATGGTCTGGTTGAACTGATTTAACCTTTTCATTTTGATAGTTTTGCATATAGCTATTTTGCAAAAATCAATTAGGAAGATATTGATTTAATTCCAGTGAACATGTAAATAAATAAATTAGCTGATAAATAAACTGATGCTACCCATCAGTTAGTTAAGCAGTAAGTAGTAAGGCTTTATAGAGAAGAACAGCAGGTTTTTCTCTCTCTGTTCTTTAACACAAGTACTGAAAGTCAGTTATTGCTGACAGTCTGCCAAAGGTATTTAAAACCATGTTTAATATATGTTTAATATATATGCCCTGGTTTGAAGAAGTGCCTGGTTTAATGTTTTGTGGGTTTTTTTGTTTGTTTTTTTTTTGTTTATTCTTTAATTATTAATATATTATTCTGTTGTTATTCTTTAATGCCTGGTGTATTTTCTTTGGTAGGTCTTGTTTAGAAATGGGTGGTATTTTGACAGACACAGTACACTATGCATCAATGTACTTAAAAGGGCATCATTTGGTATTCTTGGAGATTTTTGAGGAAGTTTGTTTCTAGTTAAACTAGCATTCTTCTTTCCATTTGCCATTTGATGTAAGCGTAGGACAGGGAACTGTGTACATAGTAGAAGGACACAGCTGAGCCTTTTTTTTTTTTTATGGACAGTGATAATCTGCAGTTCATAGAATCATAAAATAGTTTGGGTTGGAAAGGACTTTAAGATTATCTAGTTCAAATCCGCCCTTCCCCATAGGCAGGGCACCTTCCACTAGACCACACTGGTCAAAGCCCCATCCAGTCTGCCCTTGAACACTTCCAGGGCAGCCTGTTCAAGTGCCTTACCGCCCTCACAGTTGCTTCACTGCCTTTTGGCTAAGATCAAATGTAGTGTGTAGTTCATGTGCAAGTTGGAAGGCAAAGGGTATACTGAAATGAGGAAGAGGAACCAAGTAAAACCTATTTCTTTACTGGGGGGAGCTGTGCAATTCTGCAATTCATTAGTCTGCCTGGGACCTCTGACCTGGCGCTAATTTAGCTAACAAAGACAAGCAGTGTGCATGTGAGTACATTAATTATCAATTCCTATTCCCATTGCATGAGAGCATTTCCCAAAGGTCACCAATCTCTATGCTGTCTCTGCCACTGCAGGTACACAATAGAGAAAGACAGAGGTGGAAGACAGCCAGCCCCTTGTGCCCAGGTTGTTCCCCCTTTGAATGGGCAATCAGGGGTGGCCTGCTGCAGCTCCCAAGCCTGCCTCTGCCAGCGCTCCCCAGCAGGGCAAGAAGGAAAAAAAATAGCTGCTGATCTGAGGAATGGAGGAGCAGAGAGCAAAAAGGTGGAAAGGGAGAGCAAAAACTGTATTTTATTCTCAGTAGAGTTCTTAAGCAGAAAATTAAAACCAAAGGGTTGATTGGAGTAGAATGTCAGTATTTCAGTGTTTGTGACTGGAAACTTTCTTCACACCTTTTGACTTACTTAGTAGTGAAGATTTATATGTCCACTCACAGCTAGAATCTCATCTTGTTTTTGAAAAATAAACATAAGATTGCCCTCTTTACGTTTAGACATTCTTGTTATTGCAGATCAATGACAAGATAAAAAAAAGAATTCTGAAATGTCTGTATATGATTAACAATTTATCAAGTTGTCTTATAGCTATCTCTGCTTGCTTTATACTTGCTTAAAGAAGATTTGAAAAACTGCCTGTATAGCTGGAGAGAGAAGTAAACAGTTCATACTTAAAAAAATAACTAAAACTCCCCAAATCAAACAACGATAAGCATGTCTTAAATCCCAATTGTACAATTATTTGAACATATATTTAATATTAAGTTCAAAATGACCATGAAACGGAAGCTCCTTCTGTTTTTATTTGCTCTATCTTAATTGTACTTAATTCTCTGTAATGTTTCTTTTAGCTTTGGTACCACATCCGTAGTTTTAAGCTAGAATTACAGCTTTTCTTTCAGAAATATATCAGATCATTACTTAAAGATCTGGAGAGAACACCAGAACTAGAAATATTTGTTTAGCATTGTTCACATTTAAAAACTTGCAGATGCTATTCTGAACTTGTCCAGCTTCATCTTGCTATTGTCACATACTTCATTTTGCTGTCTTGATAGCTGTCCGCTATTACTGCTTTCTTTCAACATGGATATTTTTCAGACAGTAATTTCCTCTTAAACTTCTCTTAACAGCTTCAAAATTGCAGACAATCAAAAAGGTCAAAATAAGACAGGTTTCCAACTTTGTCTTTTGCCATTAATGAGGTCGAGCTAGTCCAGGGGTGCCTAGCCTGTAATTTTAAAGATGACTTTCACTCTTTAGAGTAATGAATCTCTTCCAGTTGCTGCCTGATACCTTTTCCTCATTGTGTGATACAAAATCAGTCAGTCTTTGTCATGGGACTGTGTATCCAGTCATACAATGAGAGCATGTATTTGTTTAGACATTTTTCCTTAGATGATGTCTCCATCATGTGAATGAAGGTGAAATCCCCACATCACATGTCTGTTTTAAAAAGCTCTGATCTTTACAATTTCCATTTCCATTTGAAAATGATACTATATGCTACTGCTGTATGTGGAGAAAATGAAAAGGACTTGTGTAGAAAAGCAGAAAAAAATGAGGTTTGTGTTAGTCTCATAATCAGTTGTTCTGCAAATTTAGAGACAATTTGAAAATACTGCATGAGGCAGTCATTGAATCAACCTGTATGTTGGTCTCTTTTAGAGAAATACCAATCCCTCCAAATATTCAAATATGTCTCTGAAAGGAGACTGTAAACAGAAGAAAGTTTGACCAAGTTCACATTGATTTTATTAATAAAACTCCCTACTGACTTCCAGAAGTTAGGATAAAAATCTCAGTGATTGTGAAAATCATTAAACTCATTACTATTTGTGTTGATCGTTACACTTAATTTATTTTTAAAGATAACTCGTATTCAACAAGTTGGGAGTACTCATTCTTCTAAAACTCTCAAGTATAACCATTGTTTGATATTTCCACAAACCTACTTTCTTGCAGTATAAATATAACTGCTCCCATTCTCTGGATAGGCAAAGGAAAAAAAAAAAAAAAAAGAAGAGAAAACCTACTTATCACTTTATTATTACTTTTTATTTAAAGAAAAAACCCTGAATAGTGCAAATTAGCTTCTGGTTGTGTTCTTTTATTAACCTTTCTGGGCGTGGATTCAGGTCCAGAGTCTGCATTACTTCTTGTGTAATTTGCAACTGAAGTGATGAATATTTTAGTGTATTTTACAGTTCACATCTTAGATGTTATACTGAACATTTGCAACTTGCTTTCTATATGCAGGTTCAGGACTGTTTAATTACTTGGGATCAAAACACAAATCTCTGACAAGCATTCTAGAGTAAATTATTGTGTAATCCCTGTGACATTTTAGAGGTGAGAAGTAAGGGAGGGGAGCACTAAGGATAGTGTTCGATTGGGCACCATGACTCATTCTGTTTAGGAACCCTGGATTTATTGGTCTGTCAAGTGGTTATCAGCAAGTCTGAGAGAACAGTTCAATTTACACTAATCTTAATGGTCAGTTTAATTCAATTAAAGCCTTATCAGTGAGATGTATGTTAAGAAAGTTTTGTTTTACTGGAGACTGGAGCTATTGCTGTAAATGAGATCATTTAAGATTTCACAAGCCAGGCAATATGGAGCTTCATACCCGAGTGAGACAACATGGCAAAAATGGTTAAGACAAGTTGTGACTCAGTACCAAACTAGTGATCCAGAATGGGTCAATAATGTGCTGCTGGAGCCATGCTGCTTGCTCCTTTTTCGATGTGATTCTGACTTTGGGGGTTGTGGTAGTGTTTGGTTTTGTTGTTGTCTGTTTTTCTGTTTTGTTTTGTTTTACTTTCTTGGCACAGTGTATTGTTGTGAGATGAGAGTAATGTTGCTGGTCAATGTAAGCCAGCATATATCTTGAAACAAACACACACTTCCTGAATGTAAACAGATATTTTTAGTGCTACAGTAGTATCTTTTCCTTCTTTAATAAACAAGTTTGACTGAACAAGCTTTACTAAAAATTGGATATAAGTGTTAGCTCTAATTTTCTTGTAGATGAGCTCATTTTTATTCAGGTAAAAATGGACCATACAATGGGATTATAAAATGAACAGGACTTTCAGGCAAATGAGTAAGACCAAAAGACAAAGAGGGGACAAATAGGCCAAAAATCAGGAAAGGAATTAAGGGGTCTGTATTTCCAAAGAAATACATGAAAAAAATAACACACTGAAGGTCAGGGAAAACTGATGTGCTTTCCTTAATTCAAGTGTACTGGATTTACAACTCACTTTTATTTCCTTGGTGGTGCAGGTAGCGCTGATAATTAGGCCACCCAAGGATGCATGAGCCCTTCTTCGTGAGGGGTCTGGTTTAAAACTCATCTTGCCAAGGCTCTTCGGTTGAAAGCAACACTGACGTAGTGTGAGGGTGGCCAAATACCCCATTCCTTATCCATGAGAAACTAGACCAAGGAAAGCAGTGCTTTTGAGAGGCTGTGTGAGAATGATGGAGCAGCACAGGTTTTTTGAGGAGTGAGGAGGCTGAGGTGGTGGTTTTGGTTAGAAGCTGCCGCAGACTTCTTTTGTAGTGCTGAAAGGGAAAAATAAATGTAACTGGATCAAAAGTTAAGCCAAACAATGCAGTGCAGGAGAAGAGGGCAACAGTAGGGGCTGCCTTGCAGAAGTCTGGGGAACTCTGCCAGGGAACTCTGCCAGAGACCTCTGCCACTACCAAGGAGACATGTGGCAAGAGATAAGCCTCAGAAAAGAAAGCAGACACTGAAATATCTTGTGATAATTCTTACTATATCACTTGCCTAATTATGACATTATCCAAATTCCATGCAAAGAGCAATTTATAGGATTGGATTATAAAATTCAGTAAAACTGTGGTTTATAAAATTATCAGAAATCGTATTTGTATCATGGTTTTCTGACAGTTGACTGTAGATAAGGTTGGCATTTTTGGTAGTTCAGTACCCTGGGAAGTCTGACTAGTCTTTGAGGGTGGGTTTGCATAGAGATAAGGATTTAATAACATCTTTTACTTTATCACAACATTAGCTGACAATTGGACAAGCTTCAGTACATACTATCAGTACATCTGATAATATCTTTAGTATCCATGTACACATTTTAAATTCAATATATATATTCTTCTAGGGCAGAAACTATTTTTTATCTCCATTCAACCAAGTAGTCATCATGCTGCTACAGCCATAGCATTCCTTGAATATTCCTGAGAAACTGAGTCAGAATGCTTATAATTATAATGGTGAAGTAATTTTTGAAGGAATTAGGATTTAGCAGATTTTTGCACCTTAAGTTTTAGGTATATTACTCCTGAAAACCCCCCTGACTCCAAAGATTTATTTCTTGTATACATTAGTTTTCAGGCAGATTACAGTGGGCAGTGCAATAATGGCTTACTAACACATTACACTTTTCATCCTCCAGGTTGAGATGGCCAAAAGCCTTTGCAAGAGATAGGTAATTTTTTTATGCTTTACTACAACTGTGTGGTAAAACTTACACATTTTGATCTCCTGACCTAATGAGGCAGTTCTTTATTATTATAAACAAGACATGAAACTGAATAGACACATTTGGGATAGGTTTACATACAGTATCATCAGGTACTCCAAACTGTAAAAGTATAAAGGAATTGAAAACAGAAAAATAAGGAGGTACATATGTGGGTCGTTTCAGTTGTTTTCAGGGACTGCAAGTATGATACAGCAGTAATAATCTTGTATCTTCTGTTCATATATTCCTTTTTGGAAAAAAAAAAAGTAAAAAACCTGTATCTTGTAATGCTTAAGAAAGCACTGTTTTAAAAGCTGTGTGTTTCTTTGGCAGGCTGGTATCACTTGATAACACTGGCAAGAAAAAGTGTAAGACAGAAGTACAAAAACGGGGAAGCAGGTTGATGAAAATAGAATTTAGTGGTTCAAAATATGTACACACCCACCCTGGGACCCTGAAATATAAGGACATATTAAGATTAATGTGTATCTATCTACACATGCACATATATATATAAAGTATACAGAAGTGTGATACAATGTACAAAAGTACAGAACAGCGTCATTTGTATACATTTATACGGAAGTATACAGGCGTGCTCTGAGCATTCAGCAAGGCCTCTCAAGCACAGCACAAGCAAACAGCTATCTTCCTCTGTAATGCGACACTAAGTAGAGCAGATGTTGACTTTTGATCTTGAAGCAAAATCAATTTCCAGTGGAGTTTTGCCTTTGACCTCAGCAAAATCATGATTTTGCCTGTGATTTTATCAGTTTATTCTTTCTGAAAGCCTTTGTGGTTTTGGGTTTGCGATTTGATTTGTTTTGGCTTTTTTTCTCTTTTTTTAACTCTGCTCTAGCTATTCTTTTTCTAATCCCAGATTATCTAAAGTCACCTTAGCCTGAGGAAAATGTGTATCTCTCTCTATAAAGCTCATTCAGTAGTAAAAGCTCTCAATTATAGAGGAATATAACACATTTCCTTGTAGAAGGCTCCTTCTCACAAGCAGTTTGTAAGGACTGCTTATACTTTCTGTATAAACTCTGATTTTTCTTGCAAAAACATGCAAGTTTGTCTTCGTAAGTACTTTAGAACACATGACAGAAAGATAAACAAGGTATTTGCTCTGATATCAAACCACCTACATGGTGTTTATTTTTCAATGGCTGAGTTCCCTTTAACAGCATCTGGTTCCTTGGTGATTATGAGGCACAGCTGCTCCATGTAACACCTTCTTCCTCAAGTCAGCCCCTTAGTGGGTAGCAGTGGGGGAGGCAGGAAAAGATTGTGGTGAGCATGGCAAGGGGAGGAGCTAGTGAAGACACTGGAGTAGAGTGGGAGAGATGGTCCTTGAGTGCTCTGAGCAGCTCTTCCAGCTCATGAGGTGGATGGAGGTCAGAGGACAAGAGTGGGTGTCCCTAAGGTATGGCTCTCCAAAAGTAGGATTCCCATATGGGGGAAGAGTCCAAAGCTAAGCTGTAGTGTATGATTTTTAGACTTGCTTTTCTCAGCTGATTTGTGGCTGTATGCCATGCATGATGTGAAGGGTTGTGTTTCACAGGGGAGTCTTACGGTTCTTTTGGATGTGATGGAAAAAGAGTTGTACACCCTCTTGCCATTAGTCCAGATTGCTTCCAGACTGTAACATTTTCTTTAAAAAGAAATTCTCTCCTTTTGCAGAAAGCACTTACTTTTTGAATAGCAATAACTTTGTCTAGGTGTAAGGGAACCTGAGCAATGGTTCTTAAACCTTTAGGGGTGTTTTTTTTTCTTACATCAGGTGATGATCCCAGTCAAGACTGTACCTGTAAGTGAATGTACCCCTCCTATAGAGTTTAGGAAAAAGAGAATAGAAAAGCTTTTGATAAAGGGCAAACAAACATAAATGATGAAAAGTAACAGTTTCTGTGAAATCAGTACTTTGCAAACTCTTTGCTAGATGAGGCCTGTCCTTAGATTCCTATGGTACAGACATATAAAGATGGAAGCAACTGCCCTTTGCAATGCACATCTACCCTTTCACAGAGCAATAGAAAACAATTTCTGTAAGGTGAATAGATTGCATTGAAAATTGCTATTTCTTCTTCCCAACTGAAATTAAGAAATTGAGCAACATGTTCTGGCTCATGCTAGACTCTTCTACACTCTCTAAACATTATTTTAATGTGAATTACTAATTTGTGTAAATGAGTGGTTTGGGGTTTTTTTTGTCTCATTTATTACCTGCTTATCATGTTTATATCAAATTTGTCAAAGTTTTGAAGGTCTTGGGGATAGACACTGTGTCTAGTCCTGTGTTTCTACAGTATCTGTTTCTCCAGGACATGGATGTGACAGAGGTCTCCCTGTTATCAGAGTTACAAACTGTGTTATGCTAGTGGTGGAATAAGCTTGTCATCCTTCACATGTCATGCACGGTTTCTGCTGACTTTTGTCTGCAAAACAGGTGAAAGAAAGAAAACATGCAACCTGCTCTCCTCATAAAGGGAGGCTTGAAATTGTATCTCTGAGCCTCCCAGAAGTGCGGCAACCTGCTATTCTGGTGTGAGATGCACTCAGCCCTGCTGTAATCACCATGGCATTCTTCATGCTGTAAATGGCATGGAGAATGTGTCTAGATGCTGCAGTACCTTGTTTGTGCATTCAATTAAAAAGTTTTAGCTACTGTCTTTCTTTCAAATGGCTTAATCTGACAGGTTTAACTGAAAGCTAATTTCAAGTAACCGTCTGGGCTGTTGTCCTAAAAGATGCTAAGTCTTGATTCAGCCCTGAATAGGACGTGAAATGACCTTTAGTTTCAGCTGAATGGGTGTTACAGTGAACAGAGGCTGAGCGTGTTTCCTTCGGTGACAAAAACAAAGCACAGCAAAGTTATGTTGAAGCTGGAGCCTACCTGTTTGGGGTTTTCTTTATGTTTTTCTTTGCTTGCAGTTGAAGTGTATAAAATGTTTAGTAATTTGAACAGACCCATTTATTAATATGTCTAGTAATGCATGTTACAGCCTTTTAACGCTCTGTGGCAGTTCCACTGTGAAAAGAATGGGTAATAGAAGATATACCCTGCTCCTTAGGGGAGGAATGTATTTTTCTGAATATTGTGGTTTGGGGTGGCACAAAAAGAGTCGTGTCTGACATGCTAACATCTCCATCATGTGAAATCATTGCCTGCATGGTTTGGGTTTTTTTGGCACTTTTAAAAAAAAACGTAACTGCCAAATTTGAGGAGTTGTTGCATTTAATAACAGACAATCAACCAGGTAC
Organism: Coracopsis vasa; assembly: GCA_026283785.1. Taxonomy (NCBI): domain Eukaryota; kingdom Metazoa; phylum Chordata; class Aves; order Psittaciformes; family Psittacidae; genus Coracopsis; species Coracopsis vasa. Next base: position 45,257 of record JANHGB010046062.1, on the reverse strand, counting down.
ATAACCTTTGAAATTAACATTTGTACTTCATGTGGGGCTTTTTGTGTTGTTTTTTTTTTTTTTTTTTGGGGGGGGGAAGCCCAAAGAACAACAAACACCAAGCAAACAACTAAGTCTTGAGAAAGAAGTAAATTCTTAATAATGAACTCTACAGAGGTCTTAAGAGGACCATGAAGCTGGACCTTTCCAATAACAGTGATGCTATTCTCAGTACAGGATTCAAGGGGAGGGAAAAGTTGTGTTTGACCATGGTAAATGTGAGAGAAGCCACCTTAAGTTCAGAGAGTGTATCAGTATTCAGGCTGTCTGTTCCTTCGGAAGCATCTCTGTACCAGGCTTTTGTGTTGGAAACAGAAAAGAATGGACATTTGTTTTTGTTAGGAGGCTGCTATACAGTTTGTGATTATTTTTGTTGTTATTGGTTTGTTGTTGTTTTTTTTTTTTCTTTATTAGATCTGCTGTTAAACATGTAATCAATATTGTTTTTTTAATCTACAGAGATTCTAGGGTTTATGTTAACTCCCAGTTTTATGCTGCTCACAAAACCAGTTTTGCTTAGTTAATAAAACCAGGTTTTACAGATCTTCACAATGCTTAAATCTAGTATCACACTAACCCAGAATGGAATGGTCCTAAGTATTTACTGTCTCCACATCTCCCTGCCTCTTTGCAGTCAGAGTTTTATGCTGTTCTGTGCCTGACAGACCACATGCTCTATAGCCCAGCTGAAATACTAGTGTAAATCTTTCCTCAGTCAGTGCTTTGCCCACTGCTTTCTCTGGGCAAGTGCTTTTAAAACAAGCCTGTTACCTAGTAAAGGAGCATTTGAATTCATTCTCCTATAGTATCTAAACTTGGATTATAAAAGTTTTATGTGGGAACAGCCAATAATAATTTAATAAAAATCAGGGTAATGAGAATAATCAGAACAAAAACATAAAGAAAATAAAGTTTTGTCTGCACACATCCCCTCCCCCTAATTATGCATATATATTTATTTATATATAATATATACCCAAACAACCAGCCCTATCAGGCTTAGAGCAAGCATGTTTGTTGGAAGACAGCAGATGGTTTTAAAGATAGTGACCTATCCTTCCCCTCTTCTTTGAGTTTAAAACAGAAAAAAGGAGAGGGAGGGAATCATACCTCTTCTATTTCATTTGCTGACTAGGAATAGGGAAGAATATCCTGCCTATGGAAATACACTGTCATATATATGACAGGGATGTAAGATGGTTTTCAGGAAAGGGTACATGAACAAGACTGCATGGAAAAGCAGTTACTGTTTGATCAAGTAGGTAGCCTTTTTTTCTTGGGGACTTTAAGCCTATTTGAATTGGATTGTAAAAGCAGGCGGAATAATCTCCCACACACAGCCGTGTGCTATACTCCAGCATTCGCACAAAAAGCAAACAGAAACACGAGTGTTTCCACAACGTTGTTCCCTTGCCCTGCTTCCCCAGAGCACCACTGCCCTGCTGCTGAAACCTGCCCTCCAAAAATCCTGGGTGAAAGAGGAGGGCCGCTACCGCTGAGGAAACTAAGATTACTGATTAGGAGAGAACATAATCAGGTAGATAGAGCCTGTGTAGGGAGAAACCATTTCAGCGAGGAGGGAGGGAGCACAGCACATGCTGGCTGCTTACCTTGGGAGAGTACCTCACTGCCGTTTAAGAAAACAAAATTCGCTTCGATTCTCCTGTTGGCTTCGGAGAAGAGGGTGCTCTTTTTGTGCCTGTAAAGCTGGAGGGTGATTGCATGCATGCGTTACCTGCACCTGGCAATGAGTCTCCCTCCAGGTTTCTCCTACTTCAGAGAATGTATTAGAGAGAAGTACCCACGGGGAAATCAACTAAGTGCTTCTCTGCTTACCTGATTTTAGAAGGTAGCAAGACACTGCGGTGCTGGCAATGCCTGGGGATGCCTCGGGTGAGTACCGGCTGTAAAAGAATAGGAGGAATATTCAAAAGAGTGAAGAACAGCAGCAGCACAACCCCAAAGGCAGCATTTAGGTCAGTTGCCTGACTCCCGGGATGTCTGTGGCTGGCTGGGGCGCTGCCTGCTGCGTAGAGGGGGTTGTGGGACGTTCCTCTGAAAGGATTCCAAAGTTAAGGGCAAAGGGGCTCCGGGAAGGCAGCTGACCCTGTCTCAGCACCAGATACTCATGCCTTGCATAACTTTATTTTTAAATCTGATTTAAAACTGTTTGGGGAATATCAACAGCGTGTTAATACAGAAGGGGAAACAAACAAACTTTTACATGTAGTAAGTCTTTGGTTAGACTAAAGAGATATTTTTATTCCTCCCTCGCTCCCCTCCAATGAATGGTGTCTTGAAATGACAATACTGAGGGTTTGCACAGTTGTAGATAATAGATGCTAGCTGATCAAAGAGGATTTAATAATTTTACTAAATGAGCTCTTTATTATAAAGACAGTAGAAATATGTAAAGTTTACTGCAAACAAATTTGGATATGGTCAAATGAATTACTCAACTAATGATATAGAAAGAGCTTGGAAATTGGGCCATCGGGCAAAAACAACCTTGCATTCAGTCCAGGGTAATTGCATAGATTTGTCTGCAGAGGATTGATTCTGAAAAGTAGCTGAAGTAACTTCATATCTTTCAAGACATTTGGAAATAAATCTTGAGTGAATATTTGACTATATATGCAATACAGTGCTCCACTGGGGGTGAAAAAATTAATGTTAGCTTCTGTTATATATAGGTACCTTGGTGCATTGTAACAAGTTTTATTCAGTTCTTCTTCTAAAAAAGGAGTGAGAATACATATTTTCTCTGAAATAAAGATTATATTTCGTGTCTCATGCAGGAAAAAACCCAAAGATTTTTGCAGTGGTTCAGAACTGAAGTATCTTTAGGGTATTTACAAAATAACTTTCTCTTCGTAGTTTTTGTATCCTTTCCTATCTTGGAGATACAAAATAATGTTTACTACATCATGAGGATGTCTAGCATTGGCATATTGACTGGTTTTATAAATCCATCCTTACTGTATTGATTAAAATATCATTTCCTGTTATTAAGTAGCTTGCTTTAATCTTCTTTCTTGGAAAAAAAAAAAAGGGAAGAAAAATTTTGGTTTTATTTGTATTTCAACATTTGTGCTTTATACATATGACACATTTCTGTGGAAATTACAGAGGCCAGTTAATGGTTTATGAGTTCAAGCTGAGCTGAATATAGCTAAGCTCTGTCTTGCTTGACATTTCATCAAAAGCTGTGTTGATTTGCAGTGTTTACAGACCTATTTATTGAACCTTCTCAGCTTGAACTATGCCACCAAGCTTGTTGACATTGCTGAGTTTATCTCTTGGTGCTTGTGTAATCTCAGAAGAAAAGTTTAGAACAAATGAGTTATAACAAACTTGTCACAGTTCATAAAATATGCAGTTAGGACAATGAAATTGATCTTCTTGTTCACTGGCTACGACACATTAGAGAAATCTGAGTAGGCTAACACAATCTCATCAGGGTAGGTGAGCGTGTGTCCTACTCTCTAATATAAACTCAGATTTGGCAGTAGCATCTTACAGTCTTTAAAAAGTAGCTCATAAACAGAACAAATATTTTCAGTTCATAAAACTATTTATATTTGAAAATAAAATCTGGCTGGTTTGCAACACAAAATAACATAATTATGTTACTTTCATATTGATACTATTTTGTAAGGAGTGATCTATCAAATGAGCAAATAACAAATTGAACATAAAACATAAACACCATAAAAAGAAGAAAAAATAAATTCAGCTTTTTAACAGTGAGGATATCCCATGCCGTATGTTATTCTCCAGAACATCCTGTCTGCATGGCCCCTATTTTTAGCAAATAAAATAAAATATATCTTGCTATATAGTCTACTACTATTACTGGATCAATAGTGCATATTATCATGGTTTCAGACACTTCTCTGTAACTTGAACAGAAATAGATCAAAGGTAGTGCAACTTCTTGGCATCTTTGCAAAAGCAACAGAAAACTATGTGCTATTTATTCAACACTAATGAAATGGATACTTTAAGAAGTCATGAATTCTTTTTTTCTTTTTGGGTTGCAGGGGAAACTGTTTTCCCATGTGAACATTTTCATGCTTACCATTAACTGGGTTAACGTAGTTGTTCATTCTCCTTTTAGAACTGTGAGTATGTAGCCAGTTATAAACATCCAAAAGGGAAATTGGATATTTAAAAAGAAAGTTGGAGAATTTTTCCATGTGGTTGAATGGTCTTTGATTGGGCTCTTGGTTCCTTTTCAACAATCAATGAATAAAGAGTTTATGCTTTTCAAATAAAAAGTAATTGCTTATTGATTGTTGAATGCAAATTGTGTTCCAAGGGTAGAATAAGAAAAAAAAATAAAAATCATGGGAATATGCTGGGAGGGGGGGGGAATATTTGCTTTGCTTAACTATTGCTGTATAGTATAGCCTGCTGAATTATCTGAGTAGACTTACTAAACTCAGGTATCTAGACAGTAGAGAGCAAAAAGCTCTTTCAGCAAGTCCAAGCAAGAAATTAACATTGGCATCTTGTTTCCTCAACTGCCTGTGCATTAGCAGATTAGCCTCCTAACTGAAATGCTTGACTTTGTATAATGAGGGAAGCTGCAATATATTTATTAGAACCTTTGTATGAGTAACTTGTAAGTGTTGCCATCTAATTAAAACACACTTAAGTAAGTAGATACAGAATATACCAATTAGCCCTCATAGTTACAGACAATTTCTTAAGTCTATGGAAAACAAAACCTACTTTGCAGAGAGAATGTAAATTATCAAGGATTTATCGTGAGAAGTTCTGCAGTTAATGGTTTTTGGTGTGCATGTGGGGGTCAGCTTCAGCCAGTCTTCAGTCAGCCTGGGGAAACTACAGAAACCCACAACTGCTTGAAATCTCTTAAAGTATTTAAATGTATTTCATAGAATTGTACCCTCCATAAAGATATTTCTTATCCCGATCTCTAAAGCTACTCTCTTCCTGTGCCGTTTGTCAGATTGGTTCATGATTTTTTTTTCTCTTACAGTAGCAGCATCCTGTGGTCTTTTCCTTTTTACATGATGGCTCACCAAGTAGAAAGGCAGACACATGGGCAGTAGCTGTCTTCAGTCTGTGCTGACTCTTATATAGTGCATTGGTCAGTGTCATATATGTAAAAGGTTCTTAATTTAGCACTTAGTAGGACCATTTATTTTCTGTCCGAAGTTGCTTTTTTTTGAACATACTAGATTAAGGGCAGTATTAGATTGCAACTAAAATATCTAACAATCTTATGTTAAAATATATTCTTAAGCACCCCACATACATCATATGCGTAACATTGAATAAGATAAGTCTTAAATACATATAGCCATGTGAGGTAATAAAAAAAAAAAAAAAATTGTATGGGTTTTCCTCTTTACTGTATTCCAAACAGAATGAAGAGCATATGAAAACTTCTACCTAAATTTTTTTAATACAATCTTAAGCTTCCAGTATGTAAATTATCATAAATGTATATAACTCTCAAATGCACTGTTCAACTTTGTTTACAGTTCAGCCCTGCATTTTGTGAGGTACTTGATGTGTTCATCAATGACGTATTTCATGTTGGCTGGAGAGTACCTTTTTTAATACTCATCACAGGAATAACTGTTCCTACCAAATGAAAGGGAATTTGCTGTAGCATTCCAACATGTGTTTGGCTTCAGTTTGTTTAATAGCTAAAATGTAGTGATGATAGTTGGAAGCAGAGTTTCAGGGAAAGATATTGTGGATTTTGCTGTCTAATCGTCATCTACCACAGTAGGATGCTCATCCCATGAAATTCAATTTTAAAGTAAAGATTATATTGCATGTTAGAAGGCACCAGTTAAGATAGGTCGTAAATACTGGCATTGTCTGTGCAAAGGTTGGCTGAAAGGCTGTTGTGTTGCTACTGAACTAGCTGTTTAAAGATTATAATAAAAAGGTCGAGCTAGCATTTTATCATTAAAAAGTAAGAGATAGTGAAGGATATTGCTTAGTATTTTTTTCCCCTCCCTCTCAAAACAAATTTTGTGTACAGAGATATATTTAGGCAGTTCATTTCCATTTAAAATTAAAAAAAAAAAAAGTGAACTTTTATGGACCTGTTTTACAGAATAGACGCTAATACCGATAACGATTGGTTTTAGAACTTTACTCTTGTTCAAGGAAAAGAAAGACACTTTCTGCAATATTTTATTTCTTTCAGATAAAACTCAATGAGCCTAGCAGGGAAGTATCATTGCCAGTTTCAGAGGCAGTTATGGGATAAGAAGTAGTACACATATTTCTTGAGGTAAACGTAAAAGTTATCAAAATAAATAATTTGAGATAGATTTTCTACCTCCATGTTATAGAAAGAACAGAAAGGACAAGAAATTTCAAAACCAAACCAGTAGTTTCTCTAGCTTTTTTTGATACAGTTAACCATATTCAGGTAAACTGCCATTGTGTCAGTTTTATACCATTGTTGTGAATAAAGGCACAAGTTCTGTTTTGTACAGTATTTAAAATATAAATGTGTCAGGCAGAGTCTGTACTTCTTGCTTGCTTTGTGTCGTGTATATCAGTAGACCCCCAGCCACCTACTAAATGCTAATAGGACGTGAAAACATTATAAATAATAATATACAGTTTTTTGAAGAATAGCCATCTCAAACTCCTGGTTCAGGTAAATTGTTAAGGATAGGGTGGGCTATGAAAACTTGACTATAATATGTAAATCATATTTGTATATAATAGGTAAAATGAGTATATGGTTTTCCAAGGTGATAACAAGGCAAGTGTTGGTTGTGAATCTTCTGCTGATCAGTTCAAGCATATATGATTTATGTGATTGATTTGTCTGACATTTTAATGAGAATTTTTTCCCAAATTCCTCAATTTTTGTTAATCTTTATCACGTATGTCCTTAAATAAAGACATACTTCTGCTTTATAAATAGTCTGCTTGAAGACTTTATCTAATTGTGGTTTTGAGATAGTTGGTGTTTTTTCGTTGCTGAGAGCTATGGTCAGTGGAAGATGTCTTGTTAAAGTACTTCAAGGTAAGAGTCTTGAAGAATGCTATTCTTCATTTAAAAAAAAAATGTTGACCATACTAGTTTCTCATTGGTCTGGCAAAACCTGTTGATTTGAGAATGTGACTGTAAAGCTTCTTTGTCCATTCAGGATTTTGTTCTGAGAAGGTAGTGGGTCACAGGATGCTATGTTTAGAGGCTGGTTTCTGGGTTAATCTCTACATTTATAGTATCAGCTGACTTTGGTTTTTGTTTGTTTGTTTGTTGGTTGGTTTTTTTTTGTTGTTTTTTTATTTTCATTTTTATTTTTTTAATGTGCTTCCTGACTGAAACAAAATAACAGAACAAAAAGAAACAAACAAGACATATATATCAATAAAGATATTCAGAAATTGTAAGAATTAGCAAAATGCTTTTTGATTGCGTTAATTGTGGCCTGGAAAAACTGAAGATGTGCGCACACACACATATACAGGGAAGAGGGTCTGAATTTGTTTGCTGGTATGATTAGTGGTGTGTCACCTGTAGACAGGTATATCCATAATTACTGAAGGTAGGATGTAGCCCCTTAGCCCTTATCACTGGTTAGAATTCCTGCCTTTTCAAGTGATTCAGATAATTCATATACTGTGCTTTTACTGTTTACCTATGTGCATGTATGTACACATCTTGTGTATTCATTGGCCAGTCTAGACTAAAAGCTTTAATCAAAAGTATTAATCTGCTTAATTCCTTGTTAAAATAGTCTTGGTCTAGTGTCTCTAATTGGACTTTGATCTCCACTGACTTTTCCTTCAGCCTAGGACAAGCAAGCTTCAGGCTGATGCTCTGAAAAGCTGTAAATTGGGTTGCCATATAGGTGGCTGGTCCTGCTCACTTCTCTCTCCTCATCCTTCCACCTGCCGTTTCCTCAACAAGGGCCTGCAGTGGTATTTGAGGATGCTATTTGATTGCCATCAAAGTACAGCCACCTGCATCCAAGTCACTCTGGTCTGTGGATTGGGACAAGCCTTTGCTACCTGTCCAGTTGAACTAGAGAGGTGAACATGGCTGTGGCCTGGAACTGTTTGAGTCCTCACAGCTTTTCCACCACTAGCCAAAAAACTTACTGCTCCTCAGATGTTGGGACTTCTCCAGCAACAAAATTAAATTTTGTGTTAGTGATGAGAAGAAAATAAAGTACTTTATCCTTCACCTTTGCAAAGGGGAAACTAAATCTTCATTGTACTTCTGAGAAGCTTTTGAGTCAGCTTGCTCTGCTTATAGAGAATTGAAGACTTTGCAGCCATATCAAGTTACTCTATTTTTTTGTGGCTCTTCCTTTGCCTGGAGGGTTGATTTTTCTGAGCTGTGAGCTGCCCAACTTGCTAAATTCATATTTTATCATCTAGATGAAATTTCCACAATCTCGGAAAGCTTTACTGCGTAACTAATTCAAACCTTGTTAGTGTGCTGCACCGCATGTAGCTGTAGATATGTCAACAGAGGTCTGTGATAAAAGGAGATCCAAGGAACAATGTCCTTAGAGATGTCATTAAGATCACTGTGGGGTATATTTGCAGTAGTGTGACAGTACAGTCTTTGGGACATTTACATTTAAATTCCTAACTATGAACTGTAGCAGGCAAAATCTTGTAACATTTTATGCTTGTGTGATGTAACTTGAAAGTTCATCCTGGGGAATTCTAAGCTCTTCAAACAACTGAATTTGTCTAGATTTCTACCTTGTTTTCTGCTTCAACTGGATTGATACAATTGATGCCCATTTTTTGCCTTATAGCAAAAGGAATCAGGGAGAGAAATACCATTTGAGGTTAACCCTGTTGTGATCATTTGAATTATTAAAATACTTGTGAAGGACTGGTATTGACAAGTAGTAAGTTCCATCCCCCCTTAACAACACAGCAGATATTCTGGTGGTTTGTAGAAAGAGTTATCTGATATATTTTATGGAGGCAGTAGGAGTATTTCTGAAAGTCGTAAACAGTTTTTTGTTATAAGAGGTTTTTTTTCTCCATTCTTTGGTAATGAAGAATAAGAGAATTTATTGACATATTTAAGAAGAAAAATTAATAGAATTTCTAGAGTTGTAGTAGCATGGCAAAACTGTAATGGATATGGATGAATAGCACACACCATCAGAAAGTGATGCTTTCTCTCAAGTCATCTGTCCTTGGATCTACCTGGAGTGCAGTCTGTGCTTTCTGGATTCCCCATGCATGCAGATTGTACTGAAGCAAGTCTAGAGCAGGGCTGCCAGGATGGTTGGGGACTGGAGCACATGGCATGGAGCAGCTGCGTTTATTCACTTGTCAGAATAAGACTGGGTGAGAGGGATGGCCATCTACAACTACCTTATTAAAGGTTTGTAGAGAAGAGAGAGGCGGACAGACATGTAGAGGTGCATGGCAGTAGAACAAGAGGCAAGAGATGTGAGTTGGAAGAAGGGAAATTCAGGTCAGGTATAAGAAAAACTTGCTCTCAGTGATTGGTCAGTGAAATGGATTGTATAGAGACATCATGGGATCTCCATCGCTGGGGAGTGTCAAAACCCAATTGAATGTAGCACTGAAAAATCTGCTCTTGCTGACCCTCCGCTAGCTATGAAATTTGAACAAGGGACCTCAGGAGGTCCCTTCCAGCCTCAACTGTTCTGCAGTTCTAGCTGTAGTTTTCATATTAAGACTTTAAAAATGCACAGTACGTTGTATTAAAATATCACTTTTTTATATAATATTTTTAATAGTTTAGGGGTTTTGATGAATGCAGATTCTTAGGGCAAGAAATGTCTTTTTAGGAATCAGGTCTGTTTCTGGACTAAATGAAGAAAGCTGATAGAAAAATCAGTCTGAATATCAAGTGTTTCTGGCTAAATCTTATGATGCTGTCATGCTTATTAATTTTTCAGTTTGGTTTTAAGAAGTCAGTGACATCTGAGTCCCAGACAAATTCTGAAGTAAGATTTTCCAAAGTTGGTGAAGAAAGGATAAATAATTACAAATTACTTTTCAAATTCTGTTTGCCTAGTATTGCAACTTTGCACAGGTAGCAAATTTAAATTTCATCAGAATGTAACAGAGGATTGTGTGTGCGGCAGTGTGCAGTAAATCTTTCTGTGCAAGGGCAGACATCATTGATCTATATTATGTTGAACCTTTGAAGCTTAATCCAGATCAGTTTCCTGAGCAGACCAAAATGCAAACATTTTGTAAGAGAAATGCTTTGAATGAAATCTGTTACCAAATTCTTCATCTTTTAATTTTAGTTTCTTAGCAGCTGGTCTTTAGTCTACCTAATTGCATTATAATAGCTTTATGCTACACCAGATGCTAAAGGAATAACATTTTTCATTCCTGGATATCAATGCACTCTCTGTTTTTGGAATTCTGGTTTGTGGTTGTGCCTGTGTTAGGCTGTGCAGCAAGCACACCACAAGTATTGGATTCCAATTTTATGTTAAATAAAACCAAATCCTTTTGAATCTCATTCAGAAATAAAATATCTCTCTAATTGACAAAATTTTGTTAGGGACTTAATTTATAAGTATTTTAACCTTTGTTCTAAGGGCAAAAAATAATGACATGTCTTGTCATTACTAGTGTTTGCTATAATGCACTAGCTTATTTCCTTTCCTATTTATTAGTCTTTATTAAGTTGCTCTTTTTATATGCATGGCTAGACCTATGCTGTGGTCTAATTTGTTATGTTGCATGGAATAAAGCTTTATGAGAAGGAAGCAGTCTGTCGTTATGTGGCTAATTGCAGGAGCAATCATAACTCATGGAGGCTGTGATCAGATTATGAGTGTCCTCAGCCATCCTTGCAAGGATCTTATTAAAAAAAAAACAAACACAAGGGGAAAAGAAAAAAAAAACAAAAAAAAAAAAAAGGAAGAAGAAAAAGAGTTAAGAGTGTGATTGCAATTTCAGTCAGTATAGATTTACTGTTATTGAAGAAGGCTTCTTCCTTTCCTATTCGGTTGTTTTATATGCCCTGCTTGGGAACAAAGTAACATCATAGGAGCTCACTTTAAAAGCTTGAAAAGAATCTTTAAATTTGAAAATGGAAAACTGATTTTTACTAAATGAAATTCTTAAATTAATGATCACCTGCTATTAGAACAGTATCAGTCGATAACATCTCAACCATCTTAATTATTTTATATTATTACATAGATCCTGCAAAGTGTCATTTATTAATAGTTGTATTGCTTTCTTTTGTGTAGAAGTAGTGCACTAAAGTAATTTATAGCTATATTTAAGATGCATCTGACCTTATCACAAGGAAAAAAAAAGTTACTACTGAAATATTTTTCTGTTCACTGATATAGCCCCAAATTACTATCGACCTCAATATTACATAGAAATTTGACTCCTTCCTGTCACACTAACTTTAAAAAACCTTTCAGAGGGCAGCACATTATTTCTGAAAAATGGTTTGTATGCTTTCTTTTAAAATAAATGCTTCCTAACGAGAAAGTATTTTGCTTCTGAGACTAGTGGGTACTAAGAGCATATTGAACATTTACAGGATAAATTTCCTGGTAGTGCCTGAACCCCTTAGCAAGAACCAAAGCTGATGGGAGTGGAGGGCAAACAGGGTGGTGTTGAAACTTTACACTTATGTTACAGGAATACAGCTTCAGATCCACACCCACATGAAAGCATTTTCTTTTCCAATATCATTAGTGGAGATCTAGGATCAGATACAGTTGCTCACACCTAGGTACTTACCATGAGTTTAAGTACAGTGAGATGTCCTGGCTGGCCCCAGCTGCTATTGTGCAGTGTGCCCTGTCTGTGAACCCCGTGGAGGTGCCTTTGGTCATCACAGAGCACTAGCTGTCTGCATGTAAGCAACAGAATACCACCCTGAGGAAATGCAGTCTCTGAAGCCTGGAGAGCAGCCTTAAAACAGGCTCTTAGTGGATGTTCAGCTCCCTTTACATTCAGCAGATACTGCTGCTGGAGTCTTGGTTTAGTTGCCAGCATTGACAGAGCCATTTCATGCTATTTGAGATGCTGTAGCTTCTCCAATTCAGCCTCTAAATGCTTATGCGGAAAGGCATGTTATTGCCAGGTCCTCTGTTGTATCTACCAATGCTGTGAGCCCTTCTGTGACGTCTTCATGCATTAGGTGCTTGTATGGAGGCAACACTCTTTATAGCCTAATATCTCTAATGAGATTTTAGATACTTATTTCTAGGGTGGACACCTAAGGAAGGTTTCTAATTTCAAGCTCAGTCTCACTCCTTAAGTTGTTCTCCTTCAGTTTTAGAAATAAATCATAGAGAATGCCTTTCACTGTGTTTATTTTTATGTGTGCAGAAACTAGAATTGCACATTTTCGGTCATAATTTTAGGGTGGTGTTTTCTGTTTCTCAGTCTGGAAGTCAAAAAAAAAAAAAGGGAAAAAGGGGAGATGAGGGGAAAAATAAAAAGGAAAGGGCAAGTGAACAACAAAACCTGCATAAATCTGTGCATGAGGGGTGTGTGTGTGTTTGTTCCAGAACAAACTTTTCATTACTTGTAGAGAATGAATAATTTCAGTATGTTTTATGTCTTACCTTTTCTTCTGATCATTAAAACTGTTTAATTATCATTTCTCCCAACGAAGTGACTAGCCTACAGTTAGATGCTATGAATAGCCCTCATCCCTTATGAATGAGAATTCCCTCCTGCTATTAGTAACTGTCAACATGCATGATTGTTTTTGCACTAAAAGTCTTGGTAGAGTTCCTCAGTAATTAGTTTGTGTACAAACATGACTACCTCAGCTAGTAGGAATAATGGGATGCCATTAAAGGTAAAGCCAGAAAAGATCTGACTGAAATAGATGAATCTTCATTACAGTCTCAGCATATGACCTTTATCAGCATCTCAAGCTTCATTACACACAGAAGGTTGTTCCCCCAGATTTGTAGTGGTAGCTGGAGATGCTCATTTTTTAGTTATGTGGAAATGCAGTTCATTTTTCTTCCACTTGGATTCTACTTTTCACCAGAATTTATTCTACATCTTTCGAAAGTTGCCTTGCATAACCAAAGAGTAAGAAAGTAACACTGGCATATGTCTAGAATAGTGTGAAGCTACTCTCTCTAAGCTTCTAGTGGCCAAACTGTGTAATAACCAGTGGATTTTTCGTAACTGCTTCTTAACCTCCTACCTTTTCTTTATGTGGACTCAGTCATTCTTGATGCAATACAAAAGAGAAAGAAAACTGTATCCTTCAGGAATAGTAAATAGTTTGACTGGGGCAAGTGTCAATGTAATGTCATGGTTCTTCTGTCAATATTTCCTCCAAGTAATGGATATCCATCATTGGTATTTAAAAGGTTACTTTGATAGCTCAAAGGGTAAGTTGTCCGGTAGGTTTTGGATGAGCTGTATTAAGTTGTAAGAGTCCCTGGGAAATTGGATCCTGTTTAGACCGAAGAGTGCTTGTTCCTATGTGATTTTCCCGAAAGTCATTTTCCGCTCGGATTACAAGTCAGCATTAGCCAAGCTGTTCCAAGCTGGCAAGACTGGTCCACAATTCCCCTTGTAAGAACTACATGTTTCGGAGTATGTACTCTTGTTCAAAAGTGACAAGAGAAGGTCTGTAAAAACATCCTGCTCTTTCCAGTGGATTTTTTTCATTAGGCTTCCAGCATACTTTGAGCATCAGTTCCACATCAGCAAAAAGAATGCATATTTTCATTTTATCCTCTCTTGAGTATCTTTTTTTTTATAGAAGAGCAATGAAAAGTTATGATATTTTGCTGGACTGGTCATTTCTTTTACTGAAGGTTTAGTTGCAAAGTTTAAAAATTCATAATTCCATTAATGAGCCATTTTATTTTAACATCTCGTGGTCATAACTTAGCTATTGAATTTGATAGATTTACATGCAGATGTATTTTCATTCTACAGTTGTATTCATCTGCATTATATTAGCAGCTTTACTATGTTAAGTAACCTTTTTATTGTCTGAAAAAAATATCAATTAAAGTAGTCTAGCAACTTTTCAGCTACATTTTGGGCAAATGTGAACTCATTGATTCTTTTGCTCAGATTGTTATTTCGTTACAGAAAAAATTCCATTTCAGAAAAACCTGTTAAGGTGTTCCATTTTGGTATTTTCAAATCACCATGATTGCCTGGGTATTTCTCCCTTTGGGTTTTAGGTTCATCTTAGTAAATGCTTCCATAAACTCTCAAATCGGGGGGGGGGAGGGAAGGGTGGGGAGGGCAGAATATCAATTTGAAAAAAGAAAAAAAATACAGCCCACATTTTGCCCTAATTTGGGAAGGAAAAAAGGCTCTTCCAAATTACACAGTATGGGAAAGTAAATTCTTTTTCCTTCCTGATACTAATTTGCATGTGTTCTTCTCTCTTTTCTTTTTTCAGTTGCATAGACAAGTTTTTTTCCTTTCTGTCACATCTTACTTTTCAGTCAGCAGTTACCCTTAGTGCTTTTTATGTAGAAATGCTCCTACTCTAATAGTGTGATTCCTCAAGAGATGTTGTGAAATAATACTGAAAGATACAATATGGTGCTCTTATAAGAAGGTGTGTTTACTGTCTGTGAATTCGATTCCACAAGTGGTATCTGGATAATATGAAGAACTCAATGCATGAGCAGTTTTGCTTCTCAGCTTGACCATAAGGAGTTAAGAATGTGAAACACTTTTATGCAGATTGTAAATTGGCTGTTGCTAATTCTCCTGTCTTCACCAGTTGATGTAGTATCAATTAGCAAATATAGGTTTTAATGCTGCCTTTAATATTCATGATTTTTAATTGCCTTTATTAATTGAGAAGAAACACTCTGATGCACAGTGCTTGACAGGTAAGAATTATTATCTGCTGCTTGTGTTGGCAGTTGTCCAGGAAAAGTAGGTTACTGAAACACAAGTATGTGCAAAGATCTTACCAACAGATGTATTCTTTCGGCAGTGAGCTTCCCTGCTCTTGTTAGACCATCTGAATAAGGGAACTGCTGATGGTTCGAATAGAACATGTGAATAACCTGGTTTGAAGAATCAGGTGTGCAGGGTTTTTACAACAGGGACTAGGCACAAAAGAGATATTTTTAGAAACTGCAAACCTACAGTTATTTTAAATAATTACAAGAATGGAAGAAATAAATGGGACTAAAACTAGAGAGGCAGTGGTATTTACAGGGAAACTTATCTGGTCAGATTTTATTAATATGTTTTTCCACATATGGCAAGTTTGATTTGTATATGTGTTTGTCTTTGGGCTATACATTTGAATCCATGGAATATCTTTTATGCTCAGGTATTTCCATTTTTTATGCTGTCCATACAGCTTGGCTATAATATACTACTTTTATGGTGTTATAAACCCGACCTTGCTTAAAATATCCTTACAGTTACTAAACTGTATTCATTTAAGCATTTTCAAAGGCCACTTCTTACTTTCAACCAGCTTTAACTACTGTTTTCATATAGCTTTAAGTAAATAGGGATGACTTTAAAACTATGAAAGAAAGACTATGTTTTGGGGAAAAAAATCAGAAAAGCTTACATTCTAGCAGCAAAAGTAACTTAAAAGGAGGTGCTTGCTGAAGCTAATTGGATTTAAGTTTGTGTTTGCTTTTCAAAGAGTCTTTAAATTCTTCGTCTATTTGAATGCTTTCAAGAAATTTAGCTCAGCTCAATAATGCTAAAAATTAAGGTACAGAATAATATATCAAGTCTAGTGAAGTGTGTTTACTGCTTTTAATGAAAAATACTTATGAGTCTTTCGGTCATTATTTATTCTAAAAGGATAGATTCTTAACTGGAAAAAGGTGGTCATTCTGTGTTCTGTTGTGAACAGAAATGGCTTGGTTTTTTTTTTTTTAATTAAAATTAAAATATAAATTTTTCAGGAGAGCTGTAAAATAAATTGAACTGGAAGTGGCTTATGCAGGAAATGAGACTTATCAGTTAATTTAATTGTCTAAGGTTTGGCACTTTGGCTGATAAAAGCAAGTCTCATATAATTTTGCTTTTGCTTTTCTCAGGGTTAGCTTGTAGAAATTACACCAGAATTGTGCATCAAGAGCTGCTCTGCACCAGATGGACTTCAGAGAGATAATGGAAGCAATATTGTCCCCAGCTTGGCAGCTGTTGCATGGGCTTAAACTGACCAGCTGTACACTATGGGCTTTTGTGGAGGATATTGCAGCAGTAATCTCAACATTTGTGGGGTTCATGGACTGTTGTGAGTGAGAGGGAAAAGCTTCCTTCTCCACCCTTGCAGAGAAACTTTACAGAAGTTGTGGGTAACTGTAACACTGGCAGGGACTGCCACTTTAGCTGACATTTTATTCTTGCATCACTTCTTAGGCTTTTCATGGTTGTGCAGCAATTCTACTGTATTCTCAAATTGGAACAGTTTAAAGCATCCAAAACTGGAAATTGTTTGGAAAATAGCAGAGAATAAGAGAGACTGATTAATAGAAGGTTGAATAGCAGCAGGAATGGGTGCTTTCCCACAGGCTCTCCAAATTTAACTGTGATCAGATTGCTGGTAGCAGTAGCCCGATTATGACAGGGCTGCCTGTCCATCAGTGCTAAAAGGATGTTTGGAAAGAGCGGGGGGTCATGGCTGCTCCTTCTGACATATCTGTGACTGTGTTTGCATGATAGGGAGATTATGGCTGTACTTGTAGTGGAAGATTGCCCTGTGTATATAGAAATACCAGATTGCCAGCCTCTACAGTGTATGCATTCACAGCTGGTTACAGTGTTCTGGATCATCAGGAATTGGAAATGTGTGACTGCTAGAGAAATAGGATATCAAGGGCCTCATAGTATCAGGTTTACCTGGAAACTCTTCAACTTTTGAAAATATCATAGAAGCATATCTTCACCACGTTGACAACTTGTGCATATCAGAAATTCTTCCAAAATCAGTGCTGTTTTGTCTGTTTCCAGTGTCAAAATACAATGAATTCATAAAAAAAACCCAAAACAAAACAAAAAAAACCTCACCAAACCAAAAAAAACACCACCGTCCCTCACAGAATTATTGTCTGAAATCTGCCAAACTTTTCCTCTGTATTTATGGAGGAGACAGATTACTGTTGAGTTAATGTACTGAAAATTCAGATGTTCTGATCCATAGATACAATGTGAATGCACAGATACCTGTGCATTTCAAGATTTCTACCAGTGATTCTGGTAGAACATGACTGCTTCATTTAAGCCTTTCCTATAAGGTGCAGATTTTCAATTATATTTGGCTGTTGGTTGTGTAACTACACATTTGTTGTGTAACAATACTTGATATGCTTGGAATTATCTTATTAGAGATATTTCTTCACTTGATACTTATTTTAATTGAAAGCCAGTGATACTTGAAGGGGCATGCTTTTATATAGTAGTGAGCATATAGTTAAAGTTGTGAGAGAGAAGTTTTACAATATCTTTTAAAAATTGTCTTAGAATCATAGAATGGTCTGGATTGGAAGGGACCTTAAGGATCATCTAGTTCCAACCCACCTGCTGTGGGCAGGGACACCTTCCACTAGACCAGGTTGCTCAAAGCCCCATCCAACCTGGTACTGAGCACTTTTAGGGATGGGGCAGCCACAGCTTCTCTGGGAAACCTGTGCCAGTGCCTCACCACCCACATAGAAGATTTTCTTTTTTGTAGTATCTAATCTAAATCTCCCTTCTATCAGCTTAAAGCCATTCCCCTTTGTCCTATCACTACCTGCCTTTGTAAAAAGCCCCTCTCCAGATTTCCTGTAGGCTCCCTTTAGGTACTGTAAGGCTGCTATAAGGTCTCCCTGGAGCCTTCTCCAGGCTGAACAACCCTAGCTCTCTCAGCTTGTCTCCATAGAAGAGATGCTCCAGCCCTCTGATTATCTTTGTGGTTCTCCTCTGGACTCTCTTGAGCAGGTCCATGTTCCTCTTATGCTGGGAACCCCAGAGGTGAACTGGAGTACTGGAGGTGGGGTCTCATGAGAGCCTAGTAGAGGAGGAGAATCATCTCCCTCGACCTGCTGGTCACACTCCTTTTGATGCAGCCCAGCATACGGCTGGTTTTCTGGCCTGCAAGCACACACTTCCAGCTCATGCTGAGCTTCAGTCAACACCCCCATGTCCTTCTCCTCAGGGCTGCTCTCAATCTCAGTGCCTAGCCTGTATCTGTTTGGGTTTGCCTTGACTGAGGTGCAGGACCTTGCACTTGACTCTGCTGAACTTCATGAGGTTTGCGCTGGCCTTTCAAGGTCCCTTATCCTTAGTTTCTGACTGGTTCTAAGAATCCCCTTAAGACCTTCAATATGTTCAACTTTGTATCTTGTTGATCATATGATAAGATTGAAATTATTATGGCTGTTTTAATACTTGCTGCTTCTATGAGCTTTGAAGTGATCACATTACAATTATATGATCTGTGAAATACGTGTACAGTCCCAAGCTAGCTTAGCAGAAATCAAGAAGAGAGATTTCTTGTAAACTCTAAAAGTAAAGTCTTGTTAGTAGTTATCACTTTCATCCTTATAACTTCATGTCTTGGCAAGACGTGATGACTCATGGTTGTTATAGTTGTCAGTTTGGTATTGGAGCAGAACAGCTTCACAAATGTCCTATTAACCTATCTCATAACCCGGTGCCAAAACACTTTCATCATCTAGTCTATTCCAACACGCTAATATAGCTAAAGATTTATCGTTTTATTACTCAGTGAACAGAAGTCAAATTACTTCCTTGGTGTCAAAATTAATTTCCCAGAAATTGTTATCTGAATCACCTCTTCCTATTTCTGTTCCTCTTACTTACAAGAGTTTCTAACCAGATAATTTTGGAAGGGCCCTGTTCCTTTTTATTGACATATGTACAATTGCCAGTAGCCTTTCTGTGGTTTATACTATATGTTTTAATCTAATGGCATATTAAGAGCTTAATGGTTTTCCATGGGTCTCTTTAGTGGATTTGTTCTAGTGTGATTGTACTATTTCTATAATGTTATAATCTTAAAGAGAGGTAGAGCTGATCTTTCCTCTTCCCATAGACAAATGCATATACAGCGTAGAGAAGCAAGTCACTGGTTCCGTTTAATGCTCAGTTGTCAAAAAAAAAAATAAATAAGCCATGTGAGGAGGCATAAAGACATTCCTGTTTGTAGCTGCTGGTTGCTATTTCATTTGGATTGAAGACAGACCAGTTTATACTAGAGCTGCTAATTGAAAAATAGTCATGAATGTAGAACAGAGATAAGTAATAAGATGTCCTGGAAGCTGATTAGATTTAAAGGTGACCTTAAATGGTCAGGTAGCATAGGCAGATTGTTTCATTTGGGTGCACATTTGCTTTTGCCTTCTCACCCCACCCCTAAATGTGGAGTAATTAAGAGAATGAATATAGATGAAATTTCAATGATAATTTAAATAATTTAGCATTGCTTATAAGCCACTGTGCCTCTAGTTTATAAGATTGAATTGCATTACTAAAATAATGTAACATGCACTGATACTACAAATGCAACATTTATTATTGTAACAATGCAGTTACAGTCAAAGTAGAAATTACATTTCCTAAAGCAGTAATAGTTAACTGTGTATGCTGTGCTGGTTCACGTTTTTGCAAACATATTAAATGGAACGTTGCTATTTTTCTTATTTAAGTAGTAGTATTTCTAAATACTTGTTTGGGCTTTTTTGTTAAGCATTTGAAGCACATTAGATTGCACTCTAATATAAATTGGGATTCTTTTCTTTATAGTATAGAGTATAGGATAGGTATAATATAGCATGAATGAATAAATTCAGATTGTGAAAATTCCCCCAAAGAGAGCTCATGAATTTGAGTACAGGCATGGTTAGAATGTAATTTTATTTTACAAAAAAAATACTACAATTTATTTGTTTATTGCTTATTAGGACAGAGCTAAGGATTTCCAGAACTTTATTTGAAAACTGAGAGGGGGCTCTACTTAGTGCAGAATTTCTTGTAGCTCACCCAGCTTCACTTCTCAGCTTTGCATCATCTGAACCACAGCCTTGTGCCTTATCCTTTTCATACCAATCCAGATCATTGTTTCTTAGGAAAAGACAAGTATTTACTTTGCCAGAGTGAGAGACAGATAGGTTCTATTGCTCGAAGATTAAGGATCTCCTGAGGAACAGGGATGGCTGAGGTGCAGGTGCCTGCTGAAAAGCGCTGAGAAGCGCTTAAAACAGAATCTAGAAGGCCCTATCCTCAAGCACAGAGTATCTTCACTTAACAGAAATACTGCCAAAACCAGCTAGCCCTAGAGCACTTCTGTGAGTGAATAAATCATTATGTTCTGACTTGCAAACATCAAAACCGTGGACATAAGTTTCTAATTGGCTCTAGAGAAGGATCACAGTGAATTGGCAATTAAACGCAAGCTGTCAGTGCAGTCCTGTTGGTTGAAAGAGTAATCCCCATGTGTACAGGCAGGGAAGTTGTCAGAAGAGGCTGGGAGATGACTGCTGCTGTGAATAACAAGGACGAGGGAAATCACCCATCATCTGGTCTGCCAGTACATCTCGTCGGGGTTGCTGGTGAGGCTGGCATGGAGCACACGCTGCCTGTCAGGTTTCCAAGGGATGTTAGAGAAGGCAAGCAGGGAAAAATTTAACTGAAGAAATTACTTCAGATGAGGTCCCTCGTAACTTTTATTTCAACATAGGAGGAGGCCTGGATAGTTCATGCAACATGAGTGAGCAGATTCTGGACAATAGTTGGATTTTCCCCTTAGAAATTATGTGCATAAATGGAAGGATTGAAGTTAATTGCAAACATTGGATCTGTAAAAGCTTTTATTTTTATTATTTAACAACAAAGATTAATTAACCACTGAAACAAATGATGAAGAAATGTTTAAAATTTTTCACATTTCAGTATTTTCAAATCAATAACACCACCTTTCTGAATGTTATCTTTTAGCCAAACATGAATTGTTTGGCTCGCTTTATGGATAAGTAGGTGAAACTTAATGATGTATATGCAGGTTGTATTAAATGATCAAATGGTCCCATCTGGCTTTAAGCTCTAAATCCACTTAATGAGTGAATTACATTAATATCCACAGGCCTTTACCATGTTGAATATTAACTCTCTTCAAAAGAGCTATTAAAGTTTCTGTTGGGACAGGAAAAAACACCTTCTCATCCCTGTTTCACCTCTCCTTGAGTTGACTTCAATTTCTAATATTAACCTGAGTACAGTTCGTGTGCTGTTGTTTGGAGAATATTATTGGGTTAGTGTCAGATTCCGATTTCTTATGTTGATAATTACACTTTTACCTAGGTTAGTTATATGGTAGTTCCCATTTTTAATGTGGTGTTTACAAAATGGTGCAAAATGAGCAACATTTTCTAGACTGTTTTGCTCCATCAGGCTGATTACTTTTGCTTGCTTATTTTGAAGCTTCCTCCGAAATGTCTGAACTGTTCCCTGGAACAAGGTGATTAAGAAAGGTGACCCTGGTGAAAGAAAGTCTTCCTAATGAAGTGCCAGTGTTCCCTGAGAAAAAGCAGCACTTTGGAGAGTGGGTTTGGAGCTGAAGGTCTGCATCTGCTCAGTAAAGATTTGTTAGTATTTGTCAATTATTTTTCTTTCCAGTTTGCAACTCTCCTAAACATGCTTGAGCCTGGGGCTGCCAGGATCAGGCCGAGCTTTCCTTGCTGCTTTTCTTTAATGGAGGGGTCTGCTGTTTCATTTTCTCTAGAGAGAAAATGAGTGTATTTTCCCTAAACTCCCTCAGCAGCAGCATTTTTGATGAGAGGAGCACCAGCTGTTCGGCTGAAAAAGAGACTTGTAAGACATGAGGTAGGATACAAGCGGGAGTTGGTGGCTAGGGAAGTGGATTGGGCAAAGGAGATGATGGTCACCAAAGCACAACCCTTGCTTTCTAGTAAAGTGGGATCCTGCAGAGAAAACATAGACATGGGATTTGTCATCCCTTTTACGTCTGACACATCTTAACTTATCTTAATACTAACTCCTTCTTCAATTTGACCTTTACAACTGAAGACTTGTGGGAGGTGGTGGCAGGATTTGGTAGAGCCAGTGGGAGGAAGAGCAGTGGGTTCTGCCAATTCACAGAAACAAGAAGGTGGTTGCCAGCTCTGACCCTTAACTAGCAAGGAAAAAATAGGAAGCATGGGAGGAGATTATGCATGACACAAAGATAAGTCTTTACACACAAAGAAATGGAGGAGGCTTGATCTTGTGTTCATATTATCTTGTTATTAATTTCTTTATCAGAAAGCCATTGGACTGTCAGAGAAGTGAGGTTTGTGTACTGGCTGGCTGTATGTTACCTCTTAAGTTGGGAAAATCACTTATGCACTAGAAAATGGACTTTAAATTAAACACAAATCTATTAGCTGTGTTTATTGACTCTTTTAGAAAAAAATTATAGTATTTCAGCAACATGTAGTGAAAGAATATGAATAAATATTTCCTTTTATTTGGAGAAGTTAGGTCTTGTAATTGTCTGTAAAGGAGTCAGACAGTGAGATGGGGTCTAAGTCTTTTGAATTTGCCTGGTTTACACCAGATACTCAGTGCCGGTTGTCTGATGGAAATAGCTTTTCAGTGCCATGCAGCCACCTCAGCTGTCCCACATTAGCTGAAGTGGTAGTTTTTATGCTTCTTGAATTATACTTTACATACTAAGTTAGTATGTTTGGCTGTTGGAATTCAATTTGGAATATCATACCTGTGCCATTTGTAATAAAATATTGTGTGGCTGTGACAGTTTTGTTAAGTTCAGGGTTTGTTGTGGGTTCTGTGTGTGGTTTTTTATTTGATCAAATTTACGAAGATGCAGCTAACTACATATATATGGACTAAGGAAGTTTCTGATCCCTTCACTATTGCCATATTTTTCCCTGAAAGAGGGTATGTTGAGTGGATTTTTTTGCATGACTCGTGAGACTGGGAGTGAAAAAGATGGAACATGGTAACATCATGCTTAAATCCACCTAGCTTGTAAAAAGCATAAGCCTGTGTGTAACATTTCAGTAGTGTCTTATCTTGATTTGCTGTCTTAAATTCTAAGGGAAAAATGGTGTGACATTACTTTCCTTAATACTTTTTACCTACCCTTCCTATGAATTAGGTGTAGGTTAATGATTTGACTGTAAACATAATCCATCTAAGAAGTTCCTCAGCTTTATCTCTTTGCATTTCTGATAAAGCTGTAGTTGGGAATTAGAGAGATTATTTTAATGGCTGCTGAGTCATTTACATGAGGTGCTACAACCACATTCTGGCATTTATATTATTCAAATTATCTGTGCTCTTTTATCCTTGATAACTTGAAAGGATTAAATTGACTTTATGGATTTACTTTTTGAATGGAAGCAGATGTAAGTTGGAGAACGTGCATGCACATGCAAATATTAATACTCTATAAAGTCAGCAGTTCATACTTGTAAATGTTAGATGCATGCTGAATATCCTATGTTAAATCTTATTACACCATTTATAGTGTGAAATTGCTAGGATATAACTGAGATTACTTCCTGCCATTAAATGTTCTGTGGCTTTTTGGCAGGAGTTAGGGGTGTTAACCTCAACTGCCTTGCAAAAAAAATCCTGCTGTGATAGCTGTACTGTCTATTTAATTGTTCCCATAAGATTTTATCCAAGTTTCTCATCTCTCTGTAAAACTGCCACACTATTGGCCCAGAATGAAGTTCAGTCCCAGCAGGGTCTGCATTGTAGTGGCGGGTAAGAGGTCTCTTTACCAGATTGCTTTGAAGAATCTGTGATTGAGAGTGCTGTATAAATATAAGTTGTTGGTGCCAAAAATAAATCAGTAATTAGAACTGATGGGAGTGAGGCAAAGTCATGTGAAATTCAAAATTTAATTTGATACATTAATATTTTAAGGCAAATATGAACATGTGCTTAGCTTGGGCTGCACTAGCTCTGGGCAGCATTTTTGGTTTTTTGTGGTAGAGGAAATGAAGGTTTTATAAGGAACTGCCAAGACTATTTTTGCTTAAAATATCTCTGTACTTTTTGCTGTACACCAGTGAAGAGCATGATATATGTTGCTTTATGTGATGCTTTATATTGAAATCAACCCAATAATTTTCCTGAAACAAGATTAATGATAGTTTTATTTTACTTATGTTTTAAAATGTGCGTAAGAATTTTACAGGAAAATTCCAGTCCCTTGTGCTGGAGATTTCAAGCTGACAGGGATGCAGAGAAAGAACTGAGATAGCCCAGAGTAGCTCCAAAGGAGGCTTTGTGGGCTGACGTTGGTGCAAAGGCGTCTCAATCCTTCCCCTAAATGCACTGGCTACTTCTGTGCCAGCCACACAGAATGGTACTTATTCATCTAATTTACTGTGGTGTATTTCGCTTACATTATCTAAAAAGGTATTTAGCATGTGCCAAAACTCCATTGATTGCATTATAGTGTGTTTTGGGAGTGGGGGAGTAATTTTAACCACAAACTGAACCTACTTTTCTTTTTCCTTTAAATTTCACTATCTGTTCAAATTGGATATTTTGATTTTATTTTTAGCAGGGAGTTGTGAATGGCAGCTGTTCACTATGAGAACATCAGGGGTTTTCAGGAATCTTTAAAGAAAAAAAATAGTATTTAATTTTATTTTATTTTGTTTGCTGCCAATAATTATTAGCCTGAGACATAGTTTTGTTTGGGGACAGGTAGGGAAGCTGAGCTGGTTTTAAGTTGAGAAACATAAGTAGGTGCATTTTGTATGTAACTGACAAGCTGTTCATTGTGAGATTTTTGAATTATACAATTCACCGTGATGGATTTCATTAATGGCATGGGTTTGAGTAGGCAAAATTATGCATGTCTGACAATTGCATTTCTATTTTTTTTTTGTGAGTTACTTGATGAAAAATTCTCTTTCCAGCAATGACTCCTCGCTATTTTAGGGAGCAAACACTGTAGATACCTGCTGCAGATTGGTTAAACTGTGTTCTGCTATGGACACACGTCTTTTGCAGTGTGTCCATAGTACTTACAGAGATCTGGATTTGTTATCAGACCAAGATTGAAAATGAAAACATTCCTTAGGAAAGGAATGCCTTTCACACAGATGATGTTTCTGAATTTGAATAGAACAGTTAGTGTTTCTGTGCCTCAGTTCTTCTAAACAAATGTGCATCTTTTAATTCTTCTTCTCATTTCTGTTAAAGCTACAGGAACTCAGTCTCAGTGCATGCAATATAAACTGTACCCAACTCTGTGTGTGTACATGTGTGTACATAACTACCAGGTTGTGAGTTGCAGCTGATCATTTTGATGCACTGTAATACAAAGCACATCAAATCTGGAGTTAAGAGTTCAGATTACAGGTATGGTTAATACTGCACTTCTTAAAACATCCAGATCTAGCAATGTATTCTGTGAGCTGGTAGCCTGTAGTAAAAGCTTACCGAGTGGAGTGAGACAGTCATGCTTACACTGAGAAGAAGCTTTGACTCATTTATTATTTGACTCATTTATTATTTAAGCTCTTCAGTATTTTTGAAAAGAAGTACTAATTTTGACATCACATCTGTAGGAATGGTTGTACAAGATGTGTTACAGTGCAGGATACAAGCATAGGGATTCCTGGAACTGTATTTCAGATTCAGGATTTATATAGATTTATATAGCAGACATGTAGAAAAGGGAATTGTGCTGTATCTGAAGAAAGAATTAGAGATCAAAATGACCTTAAATCAAGACAGCGTTGCTAATAGTTGCTTTAGATCTGAAGACACTTGACTTACACTTGACTTAGCATGTGTAAAGTTCTCTGATGTCTGAAAAGCTGCAGTACAGGAGAGCCTGAAGAAGTTTATGAAGAGAATGCAAATATGTTTAAAAAGCAGGTAAACTTTTGATAGTTTCTGCAGTGGGATGCTTTCTTCCATGCCAGTGGGACACATCCTTCTGCTCCAGGTCCCTGTGAAGTTGTCTATAACGCCACAGCACAACTCTTGATACAGCAAAAAGTTCCTACTCTCAAGCCAAACGACAGCCTGTTGCACAGCTGAGTGATGTTGCGGTTCCTCTTGAGGCCTGTAGGAGCAACCACACGCAGGCCAGGGTGGAGAATAGGTATCTACCATGCGCTGTCTAAAGGGATTCGCATTTGTATCAGATCTGCTGGGAAAGCAGCCTAACCTGCAGACCATGTAGAGAAGAAATCAAGATGTCAGAAGAATAATCCATCTTGGAAGAAGCTGTTGCTGCCTCCCACAGAATTGCTGTGTGTGCAGCTGTCTGTGATGTATTTTTGCAGCACAAGGGCTATCAGGGTGATTGTTCACTTATGTGCTGATGTATCTGTATTTGGCAGTCTGCAACATCTCAACTGAGTAGGATTTAAGACATTTGCAGGGTTGTCCAACTTAGGACAATTTGGAGTTATTTTGTTTGATTTACCTGTCTCTGCCCTCCGTCTTCTTTCTTGGTTTTGTTTAACTCTTACAAGACCAAAGATATTACACTTGAAAATAAGGAAAATGACCATTTTTGAGCATTGGATTGATACCCTGGTCTACTATTTTAACCAGCCTTTTAATTACAGACGAGGTAGTGTAGGGGTCCTTAAAATACTTTCATTGCTTACTTTGGAAAGCTTTCTGGGTAAGACTTCTGTAAAGTTAACCTTTTGGAAAAAAGCTAGAAGTTAAAACTGAGAGGATATAAATATGCAAACACAGAATGGTGGGAAAAAAAACCCAGTAACAGAAATAGCAACTTTCCACCATCTACAATAAACTTTTTTTTTTAAAAAATATTCTAGTTTTTAGCAGGAGTAATTTGTACTCTCCAAAAAGACAGGTACATCTAAAGTCTAATTCCAAAGAAAGAAAATACAGGGTTGCAGCCCACTACTGCCTTTCGAAAATAGGCTCGACTTTACATGACTGGCTTTAATAAAAGTCACTCAGCAGGCATCCTGACATCATAGCTTAAAAGCTAAGCAAATGTGTTACCTTTGCTGCTTGCAATCTTTTATTTGTCATGGAAACCAACAGTTAGTAGAATGCAAGATAAGTAACTATTTCTTACATGTAAAATGAAACATGTGTGCATACTGTTTACAAAACATGTGATAACTTTATTATATAGCTGTTGGCACAGCATATACAATTTCTCCTAGTCCCCGATTAAAGCAAGCATGCAAGCAATGTCTTTCTACATGAAGATTAGTGCTTTGTGATCTGGTGAAAGTCAGTGTTTTTTACTGCTGAAAGGCTGATGGAAAAACTGAGTTGGTTCACCATTTACATTCATATTTAAAGTATGGGATTTGAAGCAATTGTAGGAATCAAGGCAGAACTGTCTTCAGAAGCTGTTGTAATTTCCATAGTTTTTTGCAGTAGAAGCCAGAATGACAATAGCTGTGTAAAATCTTGATCAATTATTTTTTTTTTCATAGCAAAGTGAATTAAGCTGATTTTCTGCAGTGCTTCTAGTCAGTATCTTTGCAGCTGACAGTGATAGTCAGAATTAAAAAAAAATACTGTCACTAGAAGATGATTGGCATTCTTAAAGGTGAAACATTTAAGGGCCTTTTTTAAATCCAAGAGCTGTTTTTCCTTCATGCAGATAGAAGATTCTCCTGCAGAAAATGATGGCTGATGTGAATGCTGGCTCAAGAAGGGAAGGCTACTGCGCAATGAAAGTGACTTCTCTTAGCAAAAATGCATTTACACAGAGCAGTTAAGAGCTTTGAATTTCCTGGCAGTAATTTACTATCAAGCAGATTTATTTGTAGAGAAAATGTGTGCAAAATCATAGCCAGTGATTTTTTTTTTAATTTTTTTTTTTTTTTGACAAATAAAACCAGAATATGTGTTACCTACTAATTTCAGGGTCTCTGAATCTTTGGCATTGTTCTTCCTTGAAAATCCCCAGATAAAATGACACTAAGCAATTGACACACCTTCAGCTAAGGCACCAAGACTTCTGCTTATAAATCACACACTTTCTGTCAGGAAATTAATAAGAATATTGAAAATCAAAGGAAATTAAATTTTCAAGCTATAATGGATATTGTCAAAAAGTCTGCATGGAGCTGATGTCATGATCTTGTTTCCCACATGTAGATTTGCAGCAGCATGAGTAAATTTTTGACTGAGGGTGCTGCTAAGTAGTCTAGGAGGCTCTCTTGATGCATACCTGACCCTGTGAAATAAAACTGAGTGTTTAAAAATACTTCATCATGTAAAAGCTTTTAAAATTTGGCCTCTTCAACTAACAAGTGAGACCTTCAATATGCGTAATTGAAAGATAGGACAGTACTGGTACAAGAGACAATTAATTATTTAAAACAGTTTAGTCCTGTTATGCTTTTAATGAGTTTCATCAGCAGGACCCCTGTGATCTCACAAGGGTATATACATTATAAATTAGGTCTCTGCAATGTATTTTAAATATATCATGAACACATTTTCTTGGGGTTTTGGATTGAATTTTAGTGTTCATTCTTCCCATTCAGCTTAAACCTAACTAAATCTTGAAAAATAAAAGCTGTTTTGCTTTGAAGACACTTAGTTAAAAGGTGCAGACTGAAGTTACTTCGACACCATATGCTTTCTCTTTCCAGCTTCCTATTGGCTATTCACATATGAGTTTTCCAGTGCATGATGCTTCTGTAAATGACATGGTTTGGTAGATGATCTTTAAGTTTTTTAGATGACTTATTTTAAGTCAGTGATAGAGGAAAAACGTTACAACTATATTCCATATATTATGTAATAATTTCATATATCTGTTTACAGTTGAACTTCTTTTTAATGTGTTATTACAACCATAGTAAGAATAGGCAACCTAGTGAAGGTGATAAGAGGTTGAAGAGAGTATTCAAATGGCGGTTGTGCACTGACTAAACCTGCCATTGCCAATTCTTGTTACTTTTATGTAAGGTTTTGGGAACTGTGCTGCCTTTTTTTATTTTTTTTTATTTTTTTTTAGTCAAATGAAATTCTAAACTGATATTAGATGCCTGTGTAGTCTATTTTAGTATTTTCATATTTGAGGGGGCAATTTAAACTGTTTTGGAGAAGATGCTGAGCACCAGGATTTATGTGGGAATGACACAAATGACAAGCCTTCCCTAATAAATAGCTTCAAAAGAAAAGTACCACCTATCTGACATTATTCCAAACTTAATTACCCTGTATCACATCTGACAAGTACAGAAAAATAAGAGACTGATGTTTCTGACCTCTAATTTGAAGAGATCTTTCCACCTTGATATTGTTTTAATCAAATAGCACAAGGTCTCAGTATTACCAAGTCACAGCTTCCAATCAAGAGAATTGCATTCTGCGTGACAGCTCCAGATTCTCTTCTTCAGTATTGTGTGGCTTTCACTCCTATTAAAAGTGTGACAATTTTAGTCTTTATTTTTGTGCTACCTCTTGAAAGGTAATATAGCCTTTCAATAAGGATATATACAAACCATCACAGGTTGTTTTTTTTTCTTGCAACTCCTTGTCCTCCCAAGCCTTCTGCATATATGGGAGTGATAAGAAAACATATTATTACCTTCAATACAGGCATAACTGCTTGATATTTTACTTAATTTGTGAACATAATTTTTTCTGATCACAATTTTAACATTTTTTTTTTTTTTTTCCTCCTAAGACCATTTACTACTATTTGGAGTTCTTCTTTTACTTACCTGAAAAATCTCTCTCACTCTGGAATATTTCATATATAAGTATAAATGGTTCTGTGAGGAACTGAATAATTAATTGAGTCTGACTATATTTGAAATGATTGGAAAAGAGTGTATGAGTCTCTATGGCAACTTTCTTTTCTGTAACATCTCTTAACGTGAAAATTCAAGAAAATCTATACTTAATTAGTTAAGGTTAAATTAGGAAGATGTTACTCCAGATGTGAAGTCTGTTTATTATTTATTGCTAGGCTTCTGGTATTTCTTGTAGAAATTAACATAAAATTGTCTTAAACTTGTGATGCCAACAACTAGGAAATGCTATATGTAAAATACTCATGCACTCATTCATTTCCCCCTCTGCTGTTGTGCTTAGTGACATACTGTTGCATACTCCCATATGATCTCAATGTTTCATGAACTTTGGGCAGTCTGTTTTTCACTTTGCCTAGAAAGTGTTGTGGCATTAATATCTTCATTTGACAAATAAGAAGTCATGGCTCAGAGCTATCAAAGTTAGAGGTTTATGTTAAATTGGGGATCCATCTCAGAAGCAGCTGTAATCAGTTTTTCAGAGCAATTAGTGCTGTGGCTTTGAATGTTTCTAGGGTGCACTTTCATGGTAAATGTGGTACAGGTATGTGTCTTTGTGAGTTATCAGCTGTGCTTCTAATTTTTGCCACTGAGATTAAACTCATAGGAATATAGTAATCTCTCAATAGACTAACTCCTGGAATTCGCCAGAAATATCCTTGAGTGTGATTTTTTTGCAGACATTTGACAATGCAGGAACAACACAATTTAGGTCATTGGGCCATGTGGGGTCTGTGTCTTGCCTTGCTTCTCTGATTCTGCTGTCCTTCCCTATTCCATGTGCAGGCCCTCCTTTTCGTCTACCTCCATGTCATAAATTTTCTCATCAAACATAAATTCAATTAATTTTAATGACAACTTTTGTGGGTTTATGATTGTTTGGGTTTGTTTGTTTGTTTGTTTTGGTTTTTTTGAGGGGAAGAGGCCTACCTCTGTTGTAAGCCGTTTGTTCTTTGGTTCGTCGCTGATTCTCATGGTATTTCTTCTATTTTAATTTACCTTCCAGAGCCATTCTCACTTTTCCACGCTACGGTATGTTTGAAGGAAATGCGGAAGTAGAGTAATAGCAGAAGGACAGGGGCTTCATCTTCTGTGTTCACTGCAGTAGGAGCCAGTAAAAATTGTGAAACAGTGAAAAGATTTTTTTTCTGACCGCTCACTGGTGCGCTGCCATATACCTCATACTGAAATACAGTTGCCAAGTTCTTCTGATGACTGTGTCTTCTCCCAGTTTAGGTATTTTCCTCCTCTATCTCTTCTTACGGGGACTGAGATGGGTATGTCCCAGCTCAGGCATGCTTAATTTCCTTGCAACTCAAGGATGTGTTGAGATGCCTCTCAAGAAAATAGCTATGACTAATGACATCTGAATAGGTCTTGTACAATCAACCCGGTTCATATCAGTCATATTTTGGGGGCATTTATAGCTTTACAAAGGAGAACCTTAATCTTCTTCATAATGACTAATAAATCAAGACTAACACCATTGGCTTTGAGTTGGAGGCAGCAGCTGAAACACAGAAACTTACATGGCTTAGCTTGTACTCTGTGTTGTGGCAGAATGCAAATGTTATGATATTATTATTTTTTTTGTTTACTGGAAAAAAATATCCATCTCACATAGATAATGTTATTCCGTTACAGTTACAGTTCCAAACCAATTGGAAGAATAGTTTTTGTAAGCCATCCTGTATGCTGCCTCTGGATGCAAATTATCTTTTAATCAATACTTTGGTCTTTCACATAACTTTTATCACCTCTGTGATCATTTCAAACATTGGAAGTGCATTGTCACACAATATCTTGAAGAGAGTGGGTACAAAAGAGAAATTCATATTGGAGAAGCCTGTTATATCTCATGCAGTGGGATAGGTAGCTAATATTTGCTAATATCTTTGATAGTTAAGCTTGTTGATAGATGTTAAAGCATTAGCTGTAAACAGTTGCTGCATCAGAATTATTGGAAACACTTTCAACCTTATCTCTGTATGTCATGCACTGTTTGACAAAAATATTTGTATATGGTTCAGATGGAAGTAGCCTACTTTCTTATTTATACAATGAATACAACTGGATGGTGTTAGTAAGGTGCATTGTGTTTGTTAGCATGCTAGTGACACTATCATAGATTTTCCGACATTATGTGACATGCTGCATATGTCCATGTTCTTCTGTTTGTGTTCTCAATAAATCAACGTTGTTCAGTGTTTTAATAGTTTATGTTACTTTATGGTGGCAGAAACTCACTGAAAATATAAGTTCATTAAATCAATAACCTGAAAAAATACTCTATTTAGGTTGGTTTGTCTTTGTTTTTTCTATATGTTTTGTTAGTGTGCAGTGAATGACGATTTTGAGAGAGAATCTTTAGGATGGGCGTGTTCTGGGTAACCAGAGGGAATTGATTGTGGAACTTTCTTGTAAAACCTATGTGAATTTGGATTTCAGTCATTGTTTCTCAGATGGCAAAGCAATTACTTGTATTTGCTTGACTGCTGTGGCCGGTTATGGACAAGGCTTCCTATGGGTTGGCTGGCTTGATGAGGTGGCTGTTCAGCTACTATTTATTTCAGAAAACATTAAAGTGATTGTTCATTATATTAGGTAGTAACAAAGTTCTGCTCCCAACAGCAGGTGCAGAGCTATAAATGGCCATTAGGATGTCATGTTTTGCTTGGAGACTTTGAGAGGATAGCAAAGATATTCTCTAGCAGTACAAGTTGGCGTTTATTACAAGTAAGGGAAAACTCCAAATGAGGGCAGGGCAGTCACAGAGGTAGTAGCTTATTTTTCTGTGTGAAACTAATTAACTTTCTTTACTTCAAAGCTCATCTTTTAGTGTAAGGAACTTGGCTGTGTAAAGGCACTGGAAACTTGATTAACACCTAAATAAGTTAATTTTTCCCAAAAGGAAACCCCACAAAAACTCTGTAGCTTTATTCCATGTTTCAGTAATTTGAAAAGCAATCTCCCCAACCTGCTACCCCCTTTATGAATCATTTGGACTTAAAGTGTAGTTTGGGGCTACATACAATTTAATCAGTGACCCTGCAATTCTAGTCTTTTATTGATTTCCAAACACCACTTAGGACATGATTTCTGTAGCCTCAGATATAAGGGCAGTGTCATAGATGTATGGAATGAAAATGCTGAGTAAGATGTTCTTCATAGTATGTAGACAGGATACTGAACTATAAACATGAATGTCTTTTGTTTATACAACAGTGTAGTAGTGACTTGCATTAAAAGCGTATTTTCCTTCATCACAGTGATAAGATTTGATTTGTATCTCCAAGCATTACTTTCAAAGTATCATTGCCTGTGTCTAAAGACACACAAGAATCTGCAGTGAGTAGCTATCCCAGAGTGAGTTCTGTGTGCTCTTAAAAATTACAAATCCAGAGTAATGATATCATACTGAACATCTGGGATAGATGAAAGCTAAATTTGGTAATAAGGTTGAGGTTTGTTTCCTGGATTCTATTTTGAAAGGGGGAGGAGGAAACTGAGCAAAATCATGCTTAATAACAGTAAGTGCTGAGGATGTGCACCAAGATTTAAGACACAGTTTCAAGTCTTTGCTGTGATTTAGGAACCTAAGCTTTCCCAGTCCCTAGCAAGTGGGATCTTCTGCCTGGGTCTTCCTCACTGTTCTCCATGAGGACTGTTAGCCTAGGATAGTGCACAGGGGCACAAGTCCTTCACTGGCACGACAGATGTGGGAGTTATGGTAACCAACACTGAATGATAGAAGTTGATGATGTGTCATGAAGGCAGAATGAAAAGACTGTGATTAACTATCTTTCTAGAAAAGAAAGGGAAAAGCTTAGGGGTTTTCCAGTCACTGACACATGCTGTGGCATTGAACCTGTTGCATGTCAACTCTTTTTTTTTTTTTTTATTATTTTATTTTATTTTTTTTAAGGAGTGTTGTTATCCATGAAATCTGACATATGCAGCTTTTAAAAATTATTTCTTTTACTTATTTTTTTATTTTTTTATTTTTAGGATCTAGGAGTAAGTGATTTTGTATGAATTAACGCTTTTATTACGCTCTCTTACCTGATGTTTTACTAACTCTCTCTGCCAAGTTGAATTGTATGGGTATTTAAGCCAGCTAGCTTTGCGGGGGATTCCTTCCCTTTCTAGCAGAGATAAAGCAGAATTTTATTCCAACTTGTTGTTTAATTTTAATTGTGTAGAAATATCTTTCGGAAAGCTGCAAATATATTGCTGATACTTAACCATCAGTGTTTTTTTTTTTTTTCCATGATATGAGAAGATGAGAAGCTGCAAATTAACTTTTTTTTTTCATAGAAAATTTCTAAATTCAACTAATTACACTGAATATCAGCTCTAATTAGGCCTGGAAAAAGGAAGCACTTTGGGAACAGGGTAAAAAGAAACCATGATTATTCAGCATACTTTGATACAGCCCTGCAAAAGGAAGCTAAGAACCAGAGAGATGCTGCTATGGTAATGCACACGCTAAACATGCATAATTTTAGCAAGTATGGTCATGAATTGCTGGAAGCAAAAGGTTACAGGCAGTGAAGGCATTCTGGTTTTCAATGTCTTTTTGTATATTTTACATTACTTGAGCTGTGAGATATGAACAAATTTTGGTATAATGAGCAACATAGGATATCTAAAAGTTCACTTTTAGAAATTCACTTTGTGTCTTTCTGTAAGAGGATAACACAAGATGGGCAGGGATAGCCTGTGGGATTGAGAGCTATAGGTTTATGAACAGGTGTTGTATTGTGTGTGGAAATTTAGATCCCCTTCATCTTGATTAGTCCCACACGTAACACAAGGGTTTATAGAGATTATATTTCCTCGTTGGAAAAGACTTTGAGAAAGAATTGATGAGAACATAGAATAACATTCTTGCAGAAATATGGATTTCATATATGGACTTCTGTTTTCCCCCAGCCAAGCACATCTTTCAATAGAGGCCAGTTCCTTAAAAAAAGGACCTTTGCACTGAGCAAAGAATTGATTCAGGGGGCTTGGAGTGAGGTGCCTGTGTAGTTTGTTCAGATAGACAGATCTGTAGGCATTTGGCTCCTAGGTAAGCTCCAGCTTTCTCTTTGACTTCTGGTTTTGTCCTGTATGGGAATGCTATTGATATGAAATGAACAAAAAATTATCACAGGCTTTTGTAATAATCAGATCTGAGTATCCTACATTCATTGGTATCGGAGAAGTAACATCAGGATGAGGTCACAATAAATTTGGGCCTTTTTCACTGCTGAGCCTTTTTTTTTTTTTTCTGTGTCTGGATTCCTGTGGGCACCCAGAGCTTGAGACCAGGTGAGAGCTCTTAGAATTGTGTGATCTCTACGTATTTGCTAAGGAGCCCCTAAAGTCCATTAAAACCCCCAATATTTTAGTGTAATTTCAAACACTGGTAAGAAAGTACATGTTGTCTAGACAATTATAAATTTTCTCATGTGACTACCTATTAAGTTCTCTGAAGTATAATCATTAAGTGGGAAGCGGGAAGAATTCTTACATTTTAGGTATTTAAACCATGTGGGTCCAAGAAGAGTATGATTTTTCAAAGATATGTCAGTAACACAAACTTTTAAATATTTATTGACATTTATATTTTTAACATTTTAAAGGATTTATTCAATTTTAACTGCAATATTCTATTTCATAAGTTACCTAAAACCTTGAATTCTGTGAAATAGTGGTTCATATGTGTCTGTTGCAAATATATGAAGACAGTTCAACCCTAATTCTTACCTTTTTCTGCTAATAATAATCTCAATAAGGGCAATAGACTTGGATGTCTTGGATGTAAGAATTTCATGGCTGTTTTCTTTTTGTATATGTAATTTGGTAGAGCAGTTGCTACCTGTCCAAAAACTTCTTTAATGAAATAACATCTTGCAGTAAAAAAACCCTCCACTTTTAAATATATATCAGGAACGGGTATTATCTGGTCTGTTAAATAATGCTGAAAGCCTGCAGTCCTAACAGCGCAGATGGCTGAGTAGCTTCATAATTCTCAATCTTTCATTTTTTTTTTTTTTTTTAATAAGGGTGTTGTACGTTGATACTGGTGTAACATATCTGCATATTTGATGTCGTAAATCAGTGCAGCAAATAAATTGCCATAGTAGTTCTTAATTTTTGAAAGTGTTGCATGACAGGTTTTAACATAGTGAGCCAAATTCTGTTGTCTTTCAATACTGGCATAAACTTAATTTATTCACTTAGTTTCACTAAGATGGTTTCAGATCTACTGCAAAGTTAGAAAAGGTAAGGCCACAATAAATCCTGTATCCACTTAAATAATGCAGTTTATAAAAGCTGAATTAATGAGAATGCTTTACTTGAGGAAAAATAGCTATTTAGTAAGTGATTAGTTAAAAGGTTACTATTTTGGGCACTGTTAAATTGTATACATCTGCTTGAAATGCTGTACTTAGCTTTTGGAGGTTTTTGTTTATGAACAGACTACAAATTTTTTCAACACATTCATCATCCACAATTACTCAAATTTCAGTGAATAATTATTAACACATTGAAGATTTGCAAATATTTGTAGTTCTCAATTCATATTTTGAAATTACAAGTACTAATTCGTCGTCTGAAAGTCAGTTTTAAATTAGCCAGCATAATATGTATTTCCAATTATGTTTTCAGAGCTACATTTTAAGCTGTAGCATTCAGTTGAAGTTTTACATGCACAGAAAATAGAAAATTGAGGGGTTTATCTTACTCCATCAGGAACATTTGCAACAGTAAAACTTGAGTGCCTAAATATTATTAGTACAAAATTTCATCAAACTGAAGCTTTTAAATGGAGTGAATATTTGCAGTATTTTTTTCAGTGTGACTAACACCTTAGCCATTAGCATTTGTCTCTTGATTGGTACACTATCTGATGGCATCTCGGAATAATATTCAAATGCTTGCAGATCTTGGGCAATTTTCTATTTGTTGATTAGTTAAAATCAAATTGCGTGAAAGCCCCTGGCTTTTATTCTTCACTGATGATGCAAGTGAAACGAACAGCTGTGAACCCAAGTTACTCCTAGCTGCTTAGGGAATGGTGTCTTTTCTTCTTGCCACCACAAGGAAAAAGCCTTTGAGAGCAAAGCAACAGCTGAGTTGCAGCTCTCATCACTTGGCTTTCTTTGCTTTCTGCTTGGCTGTGCTGCAGGGAAAATCCTTTTGTGAAGTGTGTTGTATCACTAGAACCTTTAATGCATGTGGTAATAAACACAGCTAAGTTAGCGTGAATCAAAGTCTAGCACAGGCAGCTCAGAGAAGGTCTGGTTGATTATTTGGATATGGCAAATTGGACCAGATCAAGAATTCTGCTTTGAATCTGTCTATATACATAGATACACATATAAATGAAAAAAATCCCCATGTTTGCTTTCTTGCACTTCTCACTTATCCGTGAGTAAACCAGCACATATTAAGTAGGTAGGTTTTTGGTACCATTTCATAGTATAGAATTTCAGAAATGGGCCTCTGTCAGTAGAAATATATAATTTGTCATTTAGTAATATGTAATACAAGTGTGCATGTGTGCTTAACATATAGAAGTAATTTTCATTCTGTTAGGCAGTGACTCTTGTGTCTTACCAGTTCACCCTTTTTGCAAAGGAAGCAGCAGCAGTTACGCCTCATTATGGAAGCTTGTGCTGTCTTATGCTGTTATTAGTAGAGAAACTAGTACAATGATATTGCAAGTATAGTTGGGTTTGTTTGAATGTGACAAATGATACTTGTTGAGTTTGGTAACTATTAGTATATAAAATATATTGGAATTAAGTATGACACTGCTAGTTAGGAAGTGGAGTATTACAGAAAATGGAACAGAAATTAAAAATGCACTTTATGATGTCAAGAAATGCCACTTTTAGTTTTCTTTTGAAGTTTTTAAAGGAGCTTGGAGTACTTATTTAACTCTTAGTTCTAACTGTATTAAGCAATTAAAAGAATAGACTGAGCAATTTCATTGTATTAATTAAATGTAACAATGGTACTCTATTCAAATGAGAGATAACATTTAAATCAATAGATGGTTTTCTTCCTTGCTATAAAAGAACAAGGTGTATTTCCAGCAATTTCTCTCCTTAATAGCAATTCTACAGATGGATTCACCTTTTGACTAGGAGTATTTCCATGCAGTTAATTAATGAAATAGCACAGCCTTACACAGTCTTTTTTACAACTCTGTTAATAACTGTTCATGTAAATTAAAAATAAAATATCTTCTCTCCATCTAATTTTAAGTTAAAAAAACCAAACCAACAACAACAACAACAAAAACCCAAACAGAAAAACCACATTTTTTTTATACATATCTCCTATAAATGCAAAAGCATTTTTCACTTCTTCAGATGTAAGTGGCTACACTGGTTGCATCAGGGAGCTCTTGGGACGCATAGCTATGCTGCTTGCTGCTTCAGCAGGTGCTTCCCTAGCAGTAACAAGACGTATGCATAAATTGTTCAGGCATTTTAAGTCTTCAGCTAAATAGTCAGGCATTTTCAAAGAATTTCTGCTGGGATTACATCTGCAAAGTAACCCAAAGCTCCTGACTGCTGGGGCTCATTACTTGAAATACTTGTTGATAATTGGCTATTTCATTATGAGTCTCCTGTACCTTGTATATACATTTTGCAGAAAAATGTGGAGGCACTAATTAATCTCAATGGTTGAGGATAGTAGTTTGCAAAAAAATATTCAGGGATAGGAAAGCTACACATAGTCTGTGGCCTTTGTTACATATAACAGCTCTCAGGAATGTAGTTCATGCGTTTTGACTATTAAGTCTAATTGCAGTTTGTAAAGTAAAGATGACAGCTGGTAATAACACTAGGAAAAAAACAAACAAAACCAAACAAACCACAACAAAGAAACCCCCAAACCAACAACCAAACCACTGCAATCAAATATACAGTAAAAAAGCTAAAAAGAGCTGCTTACACATATAGGTTAAAGTTTATGGTCATAGATTAAATCATGGGTTAAGGTACAGGAGCTACATTTAATGCTCACTTCAATGTCATTAGAATTGAAAATCATCTTCATAAATACTTAAAAGTGAGGAGAACATTTCTTGAAGAGTTTAATAAGTCATCAAACATCATTGGGTGTATGTGCCATCTTTCAGAAATATGTGGAAAGCTATGTTAGCATATCAGTAATACAGAGATGTAGCTGCTTTGAAAACTTGCACTAGTGAAGATCACATATGTGATTATTTTGCTTCTATCACAACTGATCCGTCAGAGGGCTCTGATGCATCTGAAAGTCAGAACTCACTTCAGAAGCTTCAGTACTTTAATCATATATGTCTCTGTATATATGTGTGTGTGTATATATATATCTTTCAGCTGGTTCCTTGGGTAGTCTTTTAAGATACATTTCACTTGATACAAATACTGCAAAATTTGAATATGGATGCATTTGAAAATTATCACATGATTATTTTTTTATTGTTTGCAATTTGCTTCTGAATCACTTCACTGATATCTTTGTTTTTATAGTCTTCTGAATGTGCATAGGAAGTCGGTGTTAGTTAACAGTCAGTTTGTCTAGCTGAATTCCAATTTTGTGGAATTAAAATTAATTCACCTTCAGTTTTTCATCTTTGTATCATTGTCTGGTGTAAGCAAGTACACAAAATATTAATACCTGGAATGTTTTTGGTAGTAATACTTCATTATCTAAAGCAGCATCTAATCTCAGTAATAATTAATTCTGTTAAATAACATCTAATCTCAACTCTTAAACTTGTAAAATGCTTATGTTTCTGATAAGGCTTGCAGTAAAAATCAAAGCCAACTTTTGAGTATTCTTGTATGCCACTCTCACTGCATGTTACTTAACAAAATATAGAAACATTTTCAGAGATGCAAAATTCTATGGAAAATACAAATCAAGAACAACATAATAGGCTAGGAAGGCTATTAAACTTTACAAACTGATAGCGGGCTATAATTTCATACTATGCTTATTTTTAGCACTAATATTGTACTTGCCAGTTATCTGTGTTGTTTAGTCTCCCAAGACTGTAATCCTCACTAATGAAAGTAATACAGCAACATGCATCATTTCAAGCCATGAAACTGCTTTTTCCTCTTCTTCTAACCAGTAGAGTGACTTCTTTGCCAAGTATGTGTGAAATAGGAAAGTTTTATTGGTTTGTTTTTGTTTTGTTTTTTTTTTTGTCTGTACATGCAGTATTTTTTATTTTTCAAAGTTAAAATATACACTAGGTTTCTGTATATGTTTATATTCTAGCAAAGCCCTAAACTACTGGAGCACTGTGGGAAATGTCTTGACAGTGCAGGACATTGAAAAGTAGATGTACATCTGTTCCATTTTAAAATAAAAAACAGCCAACCCTTAAATGCTTGCCTTAAATCAAATGCATTTAAATAAATCAACAGCAAAAAGGAAGATAAGCTGGACTGTTTCTATTTACAAGGCTATAATAATTTTCAGTTTTTAAAGTACTTCTGATAATAAGCTGTCCTATGAGTTGGTTGAATGTTATGTCATGGAAATCATTCTCATATTTTGTGTGAAGTTTATGTGGTACACGCCAACGATGACAGTGAAAAATACTACAAAAACTTTGCAAAGAGCATTAAGCAAATGAAAACAAGAACAACTAGTGTGTGTTTCTCCGATTGTTTGCTATTCATAGTGAATCTGGAAATCTCAGTCATCTAACTGTGTGTAAAGATTTAAAAAACTTTCTAAATGAAAACAGATGTCTCATACCTTACAGTTTTATATTACAGTGTTAATGCACTTCTATAGAGACAAAATTGAAAATTAAGTAATATTTCTATTTATTGTATTTTTTCTAAATGTAATTCCTTACTTTTTTCTTGAAGATAATTTAAGACACATTAAAATATAGTCCTAGTTTTAAAATTTGTTATTGATATTGTTTCTGTATCCTGCTTCTTCCCCTGCCTCAGTGAATAGATGTTTCAATATATTTGCTGTTAGCACTGGAAATTATTTTCTCATAATCACATGTAGCTTCATGGTAAAATGGAAAATGACCACTAAATTTTTCTACATATAAGTTAGTAGTCAGTCTCACTTTGTTGGTTATGAGCTCTCTGAATCCTGCTGTTATGTTAGGCGGAGCCTGAATGTCACAGAAGCATTGTTTCTGATGGCTAATTAGATAATCCTAGTGATTTAACCTCTGTGTGTCATTGTCATCAAGCTGATGATGCTGATGAAGAATGCCTGACAATTAGTGATGTAGAAATACCAAAATAACATAGTCACTATTTATGTGGTTGTTAAATTGTTAGGCATTGCAAATATTACAAGAGTAGCCAACTCATTCCTCACTTCTCAAAATTTTCAAAAATATGCTTTCTTTTTGGTTCTTTTGTTTGCCAAAGAATACTTTGAGTGTTGAGTAAAAGGAGCAAAATACAGAAGTCATTCTAATTTTCTTAATACTGATTCTCATTGAATTAGCCTAAAGGTCCATCTAGCAATAATGTGAAACAAGTATCCTTTATGTGGTAGATAATCCCTCACAGCGTATGGAAGTAATTAGTACTGAAGCTAAGTGCTGCCTCAGGATATGTATGTTCAGATGCATCTGAATACCTTTTCACCATTTTTATAAATCTGTGTTTATCCTTTTACACATTTGGACCAAGGATTTTGTATGCTTGAAGTTCCACAGTGCAAGTGTGAACTAGATGGAGAACAGGTAACTAGATTCACATTTTGGTCTGTAAAAATACAAAATAAAGAGTGTGCAAAGGAGGTGTATTATTAATAAATTATAGAAGTTTGAAGAAAATAGTAATTACACTTGATTTGGGATGAGGAAAAAGAAATATATTCTCTAATGGTGCACACATTGAACTATTTATAAGTGCTGTCTGAACTTCCTGATAAATAGTGGTTAAAGTACTTGATCCATTCTAAACCAACATGTCCTTATTTCTCTTAGTTCACAAACTGCAAGTTTTTAATAGAAATTTCACCCTTTCATGCTTTTCCTATCTCTGCCTTTATCTCCCCTGACCTTTCCCCTCTCCAAACTGGAGCATCCCAGCAATAAGAATCTGCTTATAAAGCAGTATCTCCATCCCCTTAGTTGTCTCCACTTGCCCTTCTCTAAGCCTGCTGAATCCTCCTGGGGATGTGGAGACCAGAACTGCATGCAGCCCTTCAGGTATGGGCACACCAGACTTTTATAGGAATTAAATTGTTCACAGCACATGTGGGCATGCCCCATATTGGATGGCTTTTTTTTTTGTTTTTTTTGTTTTTTTTTTTTAATGCTTTTGCATTGACATGTCTGTTTCAGAGAACTGTGAACAATGACTCTGGGACTTTTTTGCTGGCTTAATCAGTTTTGTGAGGGCTTCCCAGACTACCTCACCACTGGATGATGTTCCAGGCATTTCATGGCCTGAATGAGCCTTCTGTTTCCTCCCTCACTAGGGTGCCTGGAGGTGCCAGCTGTTGCCTTGTCTTCATCCTGAAAAGTCTGTTAAGCCTTACCCTTCATAACAAACACTTCCATCCCAACAGGAATGGAAGTCAAATACGCTAGTGTGTAGTTCCCAGGATCCTCTCTGGAGCCCTGTTTATGGGTTCTGCAATGGCAACCCCCTACTGCGCTGGTGTAGCTGCCTTTGTTAATGACAGGTTATGTGCCTTGGCCAGCTATTTTTCAATTCCTCATTGGGGTTCCCTCAGAAGTCTGAGCATGCCTACCAGTCCTGGTGACTTACGGTCATATAACATACTAGTATGGCCTCTCTGTTTATTGCAAATTGATACAATTCCTCTGAACAACCTGCCACAAAGAACATGTCAGGAGTGGGATATCCTCAACAACTTCAACAGTAAAGACCAACACAAAGACCAGTGTCTCCATATAGCCTAATAATCCCTCAGTACTCATCCACCAGCTATTCTATCTGGCTTCCAGCTTCTTACATACTTTTTAATACTGATACATGTAGCCTATTTCAGGGATGCAAATTCTCCTCTCTCCTCCTTTTTCAGCCCTTTTAATTTCCTGCTTACGTTTTAGCACTGGTGTTGAAGCAGCTGAAAGTTTTGTCTTTATTCTGTTTAACATTGCATGTGCTTGTCAACTGACATTGGTGGTGGTTGAGTTTGCTTTTCTTATTTTTCGGGTTGGGCAGTTATTCAGAGGCATACTCAAATATTAGCTC
The DNA here is from genome assembly GCA_026283785.1 of Coracopsis vasa. Taxonomy (NCBI): domain Eukaryota; kingdom Metazoa; phylum Chordata; class Aves; order Psittaciformes; family Psittacidae; genus Coracopsis; species Coracopsis vasa. The sequence goes on along the minus strand of JANHGB010046062.1, from coordinate 2,248 downwards.
CATTTTGAGTATGGGGTTTATTTCATTCAGTTACATTCAGCTGTTTGAGATTATGGAATTGAATCTCTAGAGAATTGCAAAGTAATAGAGCTGTATTTGTTGGATATTCAAAATAGTTGTAGTTTAAGATCTTTTAGTAGCTGTCAAAGCCACAATGTGATAGTCTCACGTGGAGATTGTGGGATGTGTAGTGGAAGAGCAGTTGGCTGGAACATTGCCTCAGTCTATGAAGGGAGATATTTTACAGGGGTCTGATAGGAGGTGTTTGGGTTCCCAAGGGTAGGGGGAGTGGGGGGCAGTGTCTCTCTTGGTGATATGTTTTTCCTTCCTTCTTTCCCTCCATTTGCCAGCTTGTGTGTTTTCTACCGTGCACAGCCCTGAACATTTTCTATTGGTTTTTTGTACAATCCTCCAAGGTAGAAGCCAGAACTTCAGTTGCAATATCTATTCCACTTCTGTTACTCTATTAGGATGGACGTGATCAAAATATCTATGCAGTTTGATTAAGGTTCCTCTAGAAGGCATTAGGCTACAGAGAAAATTACTCTTCTTTACTGTTGCAAAAAAACATTGGAATAGAATAACAGTATGTTTCTTGAATGTAGTTTATGATCTTGTGAAATGTCACACTTGCCTTGAGTTGTCTAGACTGGAAAAAAACAGCTGTAAAAAGAATGACAAATAGATCTTTTTCTTCTTTTTCTGTACTGAATCTGTATTAAGGAGATGCAGCTTCTCTTACTAGAGCTGATGAGTTGGCACTGAATTGAAATCAAAATCAATGTTTGTAATAGGTAACTGTCCTAACATCAATACTAATATTTCTTAATCTTCACTTAATGTTATAGACATGAAATCCTTTAGTGCAAGCAGTTCTAAATAACGTATGAATAGAAAAATCCTTGATCAATATACAGAATACATACAGGCAGTGAATGTTATTTATCTCAAATGTTCATGTCAGCCAGAAAATCCTAGTTTCAATTGGGAGAGCATGAAATCTGCATGAACTAAATAAGTAATCTGTGCTGCTATTGCAAATATTTTTGTAGCTTCCTTAGACAATGCCCAGTTACTGAGATGAACAGTGCTCATCTTAAATCAAATTTTAACACATATTTCACACGTGCTTCAAATAATTTGATGGGTAGTGATAATTTCAAGTAGATGTTGCAAAATCTGATGATCTTACCTTTCTAAAACTTGCTTCCCTTTTTGCTTTTCCGCCTTCCAAAGCATGGAAAAAATGACTAAATATATAGATAAAGGAACTACGTGTCTCCTCTTTCTTCCTTGGTATCTCAGTGTCTTTTTTCCTTTTATTTTTTTACCAATTCTTTCTACTCCACCCTCACGTGATAGCTTTAATATGTTGTGCTTTATCCCCATGTGTGAATGAACTCTGTGTCCAGCCCCAAACTGAGCATTCAGATTTAACAGATGCCAGTGCACTATTGGCAAGTAAATAGGTTTTGGATAGGATTCCTTGCTACTTTCAGTTAGTTCCTTAGAAAACTTAAAAATAATCTGAGAAGTATCTGCAGAGTTATGAACAATATGTTTAGTAACATGTAGCAAATAATGTTTTTCTGATGTTACTGTAGACATTAAAGTGTTCGTAAGTGGGACCTATGCCTGACTGCTTTACAAAAAAACCAAAACCATCCTGTACCTCCCCAAATGTATTGTGGGCTGCCCACTTCTGGCCATAGTACTTGACAGACACATACTGGACCAGAAACTAATGCAGTGCATTGTAGAACTTGATAGACAAGGATGGTGCATTACCTAAAGAGCTTCTCTTGTCTGCAGTGACTTAATTTCTATGTCTTATAATGCCTGCTTCATATCATGATAGTTTTTTCCCCACTGGTTCCTGGGGAAAACAGAGGCTCAAAACTATTGATTGCTCTGGGCACATTGCTGAATTCTGACTTCAATACATTTTGTTTTAAAAATACTATAAAGTGCATTTTCCTTGTAGTGGTGGTCAACCTATTTAGGATGAAGAGTTAAACTGATTTCTGTTGTACTTTCATTTTCCAATATATTAATAACAAAAAGAGGCAAACACCTCCTCCCCTCCCTGCCTTCTTCCAATTTGAATGTTTTTTCTTTGTGCAAGGAGCTAAATGGTCACTTCCCAACAAAAGCTATTTCATGAAAAATAGAAGCTTCGTAAAAGAGCTGAAGGAAGAACAGTCTACAGGAAACATTATGGTTGTTTGCAAGGTGTTGCTTATGAACT
>JANHGB010046060.1:17760-37704 GCA_026283785.1 Coracopsis vasa | reverse complement strand
CACACCGCGTACGTGGGGACGGGGAGCGTTGTACAGGCACTTACAGCCGCCCTTGTAAGTGGAGGGACCGGTACCGAGACCCCTGCGGCTGTGGTACCGGGAGTCATCCTCCGTGACACTGGCCCGCTCGCTGCGGTGACGCCAGCCGGTGCCTCCGGGCGGGGATGGCGAGGGGCACGGGCACGGGTGCGGTGGAAGGGAGGAAACCGGCCGCAGCGCCGCTGGGGTTTTGGCACAAGGTCACGGAGCAAAGGGGGGTGTGCGGTGTCAGCCCCGCGCAGACCGGGACCAGCGGCGTGTGAGCAACCCGGGATGGGGACCCGAGCTCCGTACTAGCACAGGGAGCAACGGGGCAGTGTCCAGCACTGGCACCCAGCACCGTGGAAGGAAGGGGGGCCCTTGTCTATATACAAACCAGTATAAAACCCTAACGCGTACTAGTCATACAACATAAAACCAGGAGTAGGGCTGCGGCAGGGTCTGTCGGTCACCGCTGCAGTCCCGGTGAAGTGACCCCGGCAGCAGCCACACGTCTGCGCTCCTCCGCAGGTACAGTCAGTGTCCTTCAAAGTCCCCGGCTGCTGCCAAGGGAGAGTCTCAGTGGAAGCCCTCCTCCCTCCCGGCCCATGTCTGGAGCAGCAAAGGGCTGCTGTTGTGAGCTGTGTAAACATAGGAAATGCCGTCGGATCAGTTCTACAGGATGGGGTCCAGGTTACTTAGGAGAGTGTAATCCTGTTCCAGGCTGGCTTGATGACTTTTGGGATGCTATTGCTAGAAGAGCGTAGCCACATTAAGGATTTAGTGGCCGCTCTTGCCTGCAAAGAACATGGCAGATGCTTTTACATTGATAGCAACTGAAGCTGGGGCTGCTGGAACTGGAGAGGAGCAAACTTTGTCACTTGTGACAGAGACCTGTTGTGTCAGATGCTGTGCCTGGAAGGAAGCCAGTAATGGCAGAGGGAACCCTCTTTGTGGCTGCTGGTGTAAGGGTAATGAAAGGGGAGTGTGGAGGACAGGCATCCCCCTCATCTGAAGGAGTTGGAGGAAGGCACACAGCTGAAGAAGTCCTGGCTGATCTGGCGTGGGTAGCCCTCCAGCACCTTCACCTGCACTGGATCGAACTTCCAGTAATCTCGGCCTCTCAGGAAATAGGCAAAACCTGTGGGTGGGAAAGGAAGGGTTAGAACAGACAAGGTCTGCATGGTGTAGAGCTCTTCCCTAGCTGACACTGCAGCATGCGCAGTACCAAAAGAGAGCCTGGAAGAGGCGGGAGATGCTGCTAGATGCAGCTGAACACAGGCTTGTGGTGTACGCTGTTCTTTCACACTGCTTTAGTTTTGACAGGAGAATAAACAGGGTAGATTTTATTTTATATTCCTGGTGGTTCCTGGTACCCATGTGGTGCCCTGGTCCTGAGTGAGCAGAGGGTGTCTAGGATCTGAACAGGGCTGATGACAGGGAGCTTGTGAAGACCTGCTGCATCTGTTACTGCAGGGAACTAGCCCTGGGATTTAGGCTCTGGAAGCAGTGGGGAGCTGTTCCACTGCATCCTTGTGGAGGAAAGAGGCAATCACTGCCCCTGTCATCCCAAGCACCCTGCCTGTCCCCAGTGTTTCTGCAGCACTGACATACTGTCTTCACACAGCATGGGACATATCTGGGAGAGCTAGGCAATACCAAAAGCAGCCTGTTCATTCAGAACAGCTGCTGAGGCTGGAGTGAAGCATCTCTGCTGTCCTCTCATCACTTTCTTTGTCAGGAACAGTAACATCTCGGTAGGACTGTGACCATTTCTTTGTCAAAGTTTGAATTCTCTCTATCGGACACTTAACTGTTGAATGTTGCAATTACTAATGATAAAACCCCAGAGCAGGCCATGTCCCTGCTGCACTGACCAAACTCATCCTGAAAAGCTGCATCGATCTCCTGAGGGACGCCGCGCCAATCGGCCATGGTCCGAGGGTAGATGTTGTCCACCTGGCGCGTGTGAGGGTGGAAGCGCCAGTAGTTGCCTCCACCGAAGATGTAGATCTTGTTCTTCTCAGCCCCCCACACCAGAGCTGCCTGCACAGGGGATGCAGGGAGGCCCAGCTCCACAATTGGAGTGGGACCAGATACCCGTCTCTCACCATCATAAATCCAGTACTGAGAATCTGGTGAAGGGACAGAAAAGGGAGACAAAGGATCAGAAGCTCTTTTTGTATCTGGTAATTTGGCAGTGAAATGGACAACTGGAGATGGTGCCTTGGCAGAGTTCTCAGGGGAAGCTGTGCCTGAGAGGCAAAAACCCCACTGGTGTCATGGACACTGTCACTGATGGGTGCTGTCAGTGCAGGGAGTTGACTTCCCACCTCAGTCCAACCCCGAGGGTGTCAGTGGTGAGATGAGCAGGACCATTTTAGCAGCTGTCTTTTCTCTATCTGTGGAAGTTATAATGAAAGACTTGGCTGGAGGGACCAGCATCCACCCTGCAAACTCCATGCTTGGAGAACGTATGTGGGCATGCACAGGCATAGAGGGGGCATGCGGCTGTAGAGGAGCAAGTTACAGAAACCAGGTTGCAATTGCCAAGCTGAAATAGAGACTGGAAGCCTATTTCCAGATTAGACTAAAATAGGAATCTCTGTAATTAGTCTATGGCATGTAATACTTTCCCCTTATCTCATTTTAACTCGTGGTAGGAGCCTGCCAATTTTAGCACTGTAAGTCCTTGTGTGCAGGTCAGGTGCTAAGTGACCTGTTTACACAGGAGCACTGCCTGCAGAGCCCCATGATGTGCTTTCTGATGCTCATGGAGTGCCCACGGGGCGTGCACACCCAGGGCACCTGGGTACCTTCCTCATTCTGCATCCTTGCTATTAAATTTATGCTTGGAAAGAGCATTAAAGAAAACAGTGGAGCTGTTTTCTTTAATGGGGTTTGTTGTTGGCCTTCAACTCCAGATCTGGCCAGGAGGAGGTTTGCCCACACCATGGGTTTTTAATCCCTGTGGTGGCCAGAAGTTGTCTGGTTCTGCACACAGGCTCCCCGTAGGCTCATTCTGTCTTGGGGCACTAAAGAAGCTCCACATGCTGGTCTCTGAGGAGCAGAAAAGATGCAGGGCCTTGGGGCACAGGCACAGGAGTTTCACAACCAGTGAAGCTGTCTGAGGTTCCCTTCTGGCACCAATTACCAGGGTAGTTGGGAAGATGGAGCTCTTCTGCCAGCAGCATTGCCAGGGCAAAGCCTCAAAACAAATGTTTGTGTTCCAGAGAAGGAGAATGAGATATTGTGGCTGTGTGTAAAAGTGACAATATCTGCTAAAAAGTTTAACCTACACAGAGAAGGAAACAAATAACAAGGATCACTGGATTGCTGAGGATGCCCAGAAGGTTAATCCTCCCAGGAACTTGTTGGGTCCTGAATACCCCTAAGTAAAGGAGATGCATTTCTGAGCTGTCTGATCCCAGTCCAGCTCTTACCTTGGAAAAACCAGATATTGCCCAGAGGGTCCTCGAAGGTGGCATCGACAGAGCTGGGGATCCCCTGCCAGTGGCGGGAGGCCAGAGCTGGGTAGCCGTCCTGCAGCTTTCCTGCTCGAAGCCGCCACACATAGCGGGACTTGAAGAAGAAGAGCTCCCCTCGGATGGTAGACGCGGCGTCAAAAGCTGTGTCGCAGGCGTCGGGCTGCACCGCCTGCCAAAGCAGAACAGTAAGGGTTAGACAGGACCCTGAGATCATCTAGTTCCAACACCCCAGCCTGGCTGGAAGTGCCAGCGTGGGGTCCAGACCTGGGCCCAAGGCATGGGTGGAAGACAGACACCAAACCACATGTAAGCCTGCTGCTGGCCTCTTGGTGAGGACAGCCCCAGCTGTGGTGTTAAAGGAGGACACACAAGCTGCTTGCTCACCTCCACATTGGTGATCTCGTTGGTTTCAAGGCCTGCCTGGGGCAGCTCTGCTGGCTGAGTTGGAGTTGGGGCAGGATCCAGTTTGGGTTTCCCATAGAGGTACTGGATACCTTGCTTGTCATCCTCGCTCAGGCTCAGCGGGTAGCGGAAGATGTAGAAAGGAGACATGAGTGACTTGGAGACAGCCGTGTGCTGCAGGCCCAGGACGTGGCCAAACTCATGAGCAGCCACTTGCAGGAGGTCAGTGCCTGCAAAGGGAAAAGATGGGAGATGCTTTTGTCTGCTGGTGTGTGAGACAAATGCCTCCCAGGCTCACTTCTACCAACCAGCAGCCGTTGCTGTAGGAGTCTAACATAAGGAAAGAGAAATCTGCCTCACTACAGTGTTCCCAGGTTGTTGTTCCTGCACTTCCCCTGTGTAGCTCTACACCATGTTTGTGTTTTTCTAAGGAGTAAAAGGGCATAATTAATGGATCCACTGTTTCAGGAGCACCTGAGTGAATTCATACACTCAGGTATCAGCCTGGGCATGTTGGTAATTTGCAATTCTGTCGCCAGGGGCTCCTGCACCTCTCCGGCTACCAGGAAGAAAGGAATGCTCCGTGCACTTTTGGAAAGGAGAGATTTGCACGGAGAAGGAAGTCTGGCTCATAAACATGGGTGAAGGGGTGGCAAGGTTGGGTTTTGTCCACCCAGCAGTTGTTTACAGCTGGAGTGCATCAGGTCCCATTTAGATCACGTCCACTGAACCCTCTGGGATTAGAACTTGCTGATGGCTGCTGTCACAGACAGCAGAGGGAGCTCATTTATTGCTTGTGTGCGGACTGGACTGTGTCGAGAAGGTGACATTTAGAAATAAATCCATAAAGAATTATCCCGTGTCAAGGCCTGGGCCTTCTTCACCAGACTGAAGTAGATTTACAGGAGATCATGTTTGAGGAATACATGACCTTGGAGCATCTAGAAAAGGGGGGGGGAGGGGGGGAAGTGGATTTCAGTGTGAAAAAATGTGTCATTTGGCAGGTGGTGTTTATCTCCTAATGGATCCTTTTTGAAGTTGATAGATTTCAGGGGAAGCTGGAAGACAGCCGTATTAAGCAGCACAGCCCGTGAGCGGAGGCTGGTTTTTGACAAGTCCCAGCTTATTCATTCACTCTCTTTCAGCCAGAAATCCTCAAAGCTGCAGCCCAAGTGATGGGAAAGGCAGGGATGTGAGTCAGGCAGACTCACTGCTCCAAGCAGGATTTCCCCACTGGCTCCAGGGGAGCAGGTCACTTCTCAGCACCAGGACAGGATGGGACAGGATGGAGCAGGGGGGATGCAGCTGGGAGGAACGCCTGGGAAGGGTGGAGGGGAAGGTGAGCTCCTGTTGTTGTTCAGCTTTATATTGAACTGATGAATTTGCACAGCACTGACCCAATTAAATCGACACATGTAGGTCAGCTGAGAAAGTGGGATTTCTGTGTCAGTGATTTATTACAAACTCTCAGACACTGTGTTTAGCTTGGCAGGCTCCTCACTTGATGCTTTCCAGTGTTGGCAGATCAGCTGTGCTGCTCTCAGATTGTCACGGAGAGGTGAACAAGAGCACGCCTGAAGGAGCAGTGTTGGGAGCATCCCTGTGTCCCTCACAGGTCCTCTATGTGGAGTCCCATGTCCTGCTCAGCTCTGGGGTAACCCCAGGACTCCCCAGAGGGGACATCTCAGCCTTCCTTGTACTTCTGGTTTCTGTCTGTAAAATGAGGCTAAGAATTTTCCCTTCTCACTCAGAACTGAGTCAAGGATTTATCCATGTTTATATTGTAAAGCTCTTTTCAGTGTATTAAATGGCAATTAGCTGCAAAGAGCTTTTACAACATTTATTTATGGAAGATGTAGGGGGGAAAAAAGGCTATGGAATAAGGCTGGATTCTGATGAGAACTGGCATCCATTTTCAGTTCCTGGTTTGCCTCCAACCCTGTCTTTGTGGGAGAATGTAGGAAATTCTTCAACAACACAGGCAGCCCCAACAGAGGGTGAGAGAAGGCAGAGCCCACCCTTCCTCAAGAGCAGAAATGCTTCTGCAGAGAGGTCTGGTGCTCTGTGGTTCTTTTTGGGTCAGCATGGGCAGGGTCCTGTGCCCCATGCAGAGGCAAGTTGGTGAACAACTGACAATGACGTCAGCTTCTGGGAAGCCCATCTGAGCCCTCAACATCAACATGGGCAAAATGTTTAGGAAACTCAAGAGCGAAGCAGGGGGTTAATGTGGGCTTTGTGATTGGTTTTTGCCCCACAGATGAACTGGGAAGGAGGAGGAGGAGGAGGAGGAGGAGGGCCTGACCTGGGTTAGTTTTGCTGCGTCTTGCAGAAACTGATGCTTTGGGCACTGATCCAGGTGGTCCCAGGCGGCGCTGCAGTATCCCATGAGATACTGTGACACTAGAGCCTGAGTGCCCCAGCACAGAGCTACCAGCTTGATCTATTATTAGCAAAAGGAAAAAACTAAAAGAGAGAAAAGAGTCTTGACTCGATGTGGTGTTGTTTATGGTCAGAGCATTCCCAGGCCACGGGGACACAGAGGTGGAGCCTGGGCAGTTTCCCTTTATGGACTTGTTTGAGGGCAGATGGCGAACAGTGCATGCAGGGACTGGGGCTGAGACTGTCCTTTGGGAGACAACTGTGTCACCCCATGCTTGAGCCCCAGTTTTCATTCATCCTTTCCCTACTTCATTTCTAATGGCTCCTGCCAATGCTGGGTGCAGTCCCCAGTGGCAGAGGAGTCATCTGTCTTGTTCCCACCTCAAGGAACAGGAGGAGCCTACCAGGAAGCCAGGGTCCTGGTGCCGGACACAGGCATTGCTGTAGCTGAAAATTGACAAGGAAAGACCTGAATACTAACGTTAGGCTTGTAAGTGGTGGGAGACAACAGTGCATGCCACAAAAATGATTGCTGCCTCTCAGTTTTACAGAGTCCCTGCTCACACCACAACGGAATCGTTTCCAAGTGCACTGTTAAGCATCCTGGACCATCCACAGCTCCCCCTGAAATAGTACTGTACCCAGGTTGTTCCCAATCGTCCAGGTCTCGTCATAGTCAAAATGGACATCTCCCTCCCGGTGTGTCTTGGGGAAGAACGCGTGTGCCAGGATCCCTCCAGGCCCGTCAAAAGGCAGGTTGTCTCCATGCCAGTACCTGGAGGGAAGGCACATTGCACCTCAGACAAACAGCCATATACCTGCAGTGAACAGCATTGTATGGCCAAAGGTGGGGAGCCACTGCGAGGGGACAGCAGCTCTCACTCCCAACCTAAGTTCATCCCACAAGTCCAGATCAACTGCTCAGAGCCCTTCTGATTGCCACAAACCCAGTTCTGGGCACTGAGGAAGCTGAGCTTAGTCACACCAATCCCTGGGGAGTTCAGATGTTTTCTCAGGGATGTTTCCCTCCTCCCCCTGTTCAGCTTCCAGCCCAAAGCTGGCTGTAGAGCCTAAAGAATTAAGGAGGTGGCTGCTCAACCTAAGATTGAGTCGACACAACCGAATGGTGGGGGATGCAGAGGGGCAGCTGGCAGCAAACCCAGCCAAATCCTCAGGTCCTCACTCAAGCCAAACCCTCTCTTGACTAATGAAGGAAACCTGTGAAAGATGCAGCTACTTTAGAGAGCTGAGGGGGGCACAGGCAAATACACAGTATGCAAATCACATCCCTGCTTGGACCATCTCCACTGCCTTTATTAGCTCTGTGAAAACACGCAGCAGAGGGAAGTCTTTGCCCCCATGCGTATTTTGCCAGAAGTGAATTTCAGGCCAGGAGCCAAGATCCATTTAACCAAGCAACTATATTTGTCTTTGGGCACACAGTTACGTCGTTCCATCAAGGGACAGGATGCAGGATCCGAAGATGGAAAGTCAAAACAAACACTTAAGAAAACAGCCTGTGGGCAGAGAAATGTAAATGTACCAGGAAAATTAATGGGCGATCAGTAACGGTGCTGTGCACAGCCAGCATGGGACAGCTGCACTTACACCAAGCAGCCACAACTGACAACAAGTACCAAACCCAAACTTATCCTGGTCTCTGGAAGCAGAAACATGAGCTGAAGTTGTGTGCTGGTGGCCCTCCGCTCTGGTTAGAGCCTCGGGGTCTCCCGTGTGTGAGGAGGGCGCTGCTGCCCACCACGCTCACCTTGTGAAGTCGATGACGATGTCAGCCCGTCCCTCCTGCACCTCAGTGAAGGTCAGCGGCGTCACGTCACTCCAGACTTTCAAAGCCTCCTCAATGGTCCTTCGCACCTTAGACTTCACAAGTTGCCACGGGAACCTGATGATTCTGAAAGGCAGCAGACAGTGGATGACGAGAGCATCGTGTGCTGTCCCATGCACGCTGCTGTCATGAAGACACTAGCTGTAGGATCAGTGCCACTCTATTTCAGCACCAGAACATCTCCAATCCATACAAGCACTGCTCCAGCACCCCATTCCAAGCAGCATGTGCAACAGACAAATCCTGTCAGTGCTGAAACCCTCTGGCTGGTGGGCCGGAGGTGGGCTCTCTGGAGAGCTTTCAGAGCTGTGTTTTGCTGCAGTGCTGCAGCATTTTCCAGGTCTGTCCCCCATGAGCCCACCCCACAGAGGTGCCTGCAAGTGGTGTGATGTGATCCCTACTCCTCAATCTCTGCATTTATGCCCCTGGAAACTGGGCTCACTCAGAGCAGCTGCAGCATCTTCTCCCCTCCTATAACATAAGCAGACTGTAAGGTGTGCCACAGAGGGAGCTTTCTTTCCCTTCTATTAACAGTGTTGGGGAGTGTTAGTCTCTGCTGTGGTTCTTTCTTTAATACAGTTGACCACAAAAAATGAAGACACCTTTCTGTTACGTACAGACCCCTGATACCATGAGGAACTGTCTCCTGCATTTAATCAAACCAAAGATGGATTACATGCTGTCAAGGTCCATACGAGTGTGCTCACTTCTCCGCTCATGCCCATGTGGGCAACTGGGGAGGCAGCACAACCCTCCTGCGAGCCTGTTGAGCAAATCTGCAATTGAGGATGTGTTGGGTGATCGGGGCAAAACTTCACACTGAAGTTGTGTTTATCGGAACATCAATAACAGCTGAGTAAAAAGACCTTTGTAAAATAAACTGTGAGGTGAGCCCATGGCGGGTCGGCTGTGAGGGCAAAGGCACAGCGGGAGAAAGCTGGTGGTGGAGGTTCAGCTTGGTTTGATGTAGGGAAGGGAATGCACGGGGGTGTTGATGCACAAGGGACTGACTGAGGGGTGATGCAGAATGTGTTTGGCCAGGGGTGGGTGGCCAGCTGTGTTTATGGCAGTGTGTGCATGAGGGGATGCGGAGGTGCTGGGTGCGATGCTGCTGGTGGTGCAGTGTGTGGCTCCCCTGTTCCCTGGCTGCCCTCCGGTCACATCAAAGTGTGCCGTGCTCTAGAGACCATCAAACTGAGAGGTTTGGGGAGGGAGAAGCAAACCAGCCTGACTCCCAGTTTGGAACTCTCTTACTTGTAGGTGAGATCGGTCTTGTCCCAGCGCCCACCGGAGAGGACAAATCGCTTCTGCCGGTTCCGCCCGTTCTGTCCGTCCAGCAGCACCGGGAGGTCTGGAACGCCGCACCGGGGCGGGTTCCAGCGCACCGCCGGCTCATCTGCACTCACAGGGAAGCCCTTCATAGGCACACCGGTCCCCACAGCGTTCACCAAGGAAGACAGCCAAGGACTCTGCTCCTTCCAAGTGTGATGCTTTCGGGACACGTCCTGAAAGGGGAAAGCAAAGCCACAACTTCAGTGACTGGCTAAAGGTGTCCTGAAGCAGAGTGGTGAATGTCCGCCCACAGCAGTCCTGCAGCGGTGAGTTCCACCCCTGCCTGAGGCTGTTACCCTGCTACTAGGGCACCAGCTGCTGCCCACAAGCATCCTCCATTCCCTGGGCTGTGCTGCTCCAAGCCAGATCACACCTGGGAGGCACTGTGTTGTGTCATGCCATGGCACCCCCTAAGCACTGGGCTATTTTTGGTCCACTTTTCTTTGGCAGCTTGCTGGCAGGAAATGCTTTTCCAAGCTGTGGATGAGAACCAGACCCTTCAAGAATGAAACAAATCACCAGGGAGTAAATCCCCCCCTTTACCCCACAACCTTTATTTTCTCCTGGACATGAGTACAGGTGACCCGTGACTCTGCTTGAGGACAGGATTACCTGGGCTCTCCCAGGATTAGCTGGAAAAGCACAGCTCCTGTTGGCAACATTAATTAATGGTAATTAGCTGACTTCCACTGGTTCCCCACCTGACAGCAGGACTATGGGGCCACCAGGAAACATGACCCAAGTGTCCCCAGCCTGCAGTAAGGCATGTGGGGTGAGAGGTGCTTGCTCCCTGTCTCACTGTGCTGACCAGAGGTCCAAACACAGACCTTTTTTTGCCTGATTCTGTGCAAGCAAATTTAAAGGTATTTGAGAGCAGGAAGAGCTGAGATGCAACAGTGATACAAGAGACAGGCAGGCTCCATCCCACAGGGCTCCAGGGTGAGGACCTGGGGTTTAGGGGTCCCTTTCCTTCCCCTGCAAAGAGCTTCTTCCTGGCCAGCTCTCCTGGCTGCCTTGCAGGGGACACAAAGGTCAGGATGGCATGATGCCAGAGCTGCCATGATGCCGTGTAATCCGCGTGCTGCCACCACTCTGTTCCCTACAATGAACCCATTCATGCGGGCTGGAATGAAGTGTGAAGCCCTTGGCATTAATTCCGCTACCGAGCTCCCAGCTCTGCAGTGGCCCCGTGCCTCTGAGCGATGCACAGATGGACAGAGCAGCCAAGGAGGTCACACAAGGTGCAGTTTAGGTGTCTGTGTGTCAGTTTAGGCTTTTCGTGTGTCTGTCACCACCCCAGCCTGCTGGCTTCTCCTCCCCAGCCAGCCAGACACCCTTGGTGGCTGCCAGCCTCTGCCTTAGAAACCATCGACACAATCCTGGTGTCCCAGCGCACTTCCACACAGCACAGGAACCACACCATCAACACATGAAAAGGAGAAACCCATTTTACATCCTGAACAGCAAAGCCTACCCTAGCCACCAGCACTGGGAATCCATCCAATGCGTTAGTGGAAGGAGGGGGTATGAGCTGGCCTGTCCCAAGGGAGTCTGCACCTGGTGAAGGCTGGAGCCCAGGCAGCTCCAAGGTACCTGTCTCTCCAAGGGGAACTCTCTAAGAGTCACCTGGCGCCCTGCCTGGGCTGGCAGCTACTGCCTGCAAAGGACAGCTAGCAGGAGAGGCTGATGACGTTCATGTCCTGGCCAACATGCTGCTTCCAGCCCCGATGAGACCCTCTGCCAAGCACATAATGGCAGCTGTGTCACCAAAGCCCAGCCTGTAGGGCCACTCAGCTCCTTGCTCCTGCATGCACCAGAGGCAGGTCCTGTTACTAGAGGACACAGGGTAATGAATGTGCCTCATTTCCCAGGACCAGGAAGTGCAGGACAGCTGCTCAGAAGCACATGGGGAGAGTGGAGATGGACCCTGGGGAGAGCTCTCACTGTGGAACCGGGAGCACTGGGAAACCCTCAAGAGTTGCCCAGGTAGGTGAGCCAGCGGAGCTGAGTCAGATGGTCTTAGTCCTGGTTTTTTGTCTTGGCTATGGTAAGCACAACCCTTTGGTCTCCCAGGAAGGTCAGTTGTTGCCTTATTGGCTGGGGGCACTGGCATAAACTGGAGATAATCGCTGCCCTCCCAGCCAGAGCACAGAGAGGAGGAGCTGCGTGTCGCCTCACCCTGAGGGATCCCATGTTCAGAGGCAGACAGAGGTAGGTTTTCTTTCTCCTCTTTGGTTAGCTCAAGGCCACTGGCATTAATCCCAGCTTCCAGCCATCCAAACCCCACCTTGCCTTAGGCAGGACCCTCCCTGCTCCTGCCTGCCTGCCCTTGCCAAGATCCATCCCTGAGGGGACACAGTGTGGTCCCATGAATGGCTCTGGGTGGAGGCAGGAGGCAAGACCTGCCCTGCTGCCCTGTGTGCTCCCTGTGCCCCTTGTGCCCCTAGACAAACAGTGAGTTTCTCCTTGTCGTCACTGCACCAACATTAGCACCATGGCAGGAAAGGGCTGGAAAATGCCACTGCAGGCACAGCCAGCAAGGGGAAATGTGGCAGGCAGAAACCACTTGCCAAACAATGCCCAGGAGACACATCAAGCTGGAGATTTTGGTCTCCTTGGCTGGACACACCTCGCTGCAGGCACTTCCCAAGACTTAGATAACATGTCCTCTCACTTAAGGTTGCATCCTTCCCACCCAGCCCTGAACCCACCCTCTCCTGGGCAGATCCTGCTTTGTTCTCCTAAGCTGTGGGATAATGTCCCAGCTGTATGCTTAGAGGTTTGCTTAGGTCTGTGCTGCTGCTAAAGCTAGTACAGGCCTGTGTAGAGATGATAAGGAGGGCACTGGCTGCTGGGTAACTATCAGGGCATCCTCACTCCTCCCATCCCATCACCAGAGGAGAAAAGATTACTGAAGACAAAAGCAAAGGAGAAACCCTGCATCCCAAGGCACAGGCATTCAGACCAGCTGAGTGCAGAGCTGGATCAGAGCCTCTAGCTAGCGTGTGCAGACACTTGCACTGCCCTTCCCAGTATAACCCACAGCCAGGGGTGGCTGCTGTGCATGGAACAGATTTTAGCCAAGGGAAGAGGCCAGGGCTTTGCAATAGAGACTAAGCAGTAGAATGTCTGCACAACATGAGTGCAGAGGGGCTGCCTGAGACAAAGGCTGAAGGGCAGCGAGGACAGCAGAGGAGCAAAGCTATACAAAAAGAGGGCTGTGTTGCAGGCTGGCCACAGCTCCTCACAAAAGAAGTGCCTCTTCCTCAGCCTTGTGACCAAAAACCTAAGAGGGAACAGGAGGGAAAGGACAGATCCCATGGGAGAGCAGAAACCACAGCAGAGGTACAGGCTGCCCACTCAGTTCCTCGCAGCTTTATCAGACCTCAAGTGCTGTGATACAAGCAGCCATCACTTCTGGTCTGCTGAGGTCAGATGAACACCAGCCAAGCTTCCCAGGAAGTGTCTCAGCCACCCCGAGGAGCCAGGAGCATCTTTAACCTCATTGTGTTGGGCAGCACTCAGCCTCCAGAGCCTCACAGGAGGAGAAGCATCTACAACACCATAGCTACAGTGGAGAATAACCCCAAGAGTGAGGCTAGTGCCTCACAGACCCACTGCTCTTGTCTGCCTGGGTCCATCCTCAGCTGCCTGCCCTGAACTTAAACTTGTCTTCTCTGTTGTGTACCTAATTATCTGAGCTCCTGCCTGCTTCTGCAGCACAGACATGAAAGGAGACCCCCTCTCCCCATCAGACAGGACTGACTGGACAAGTTACAACGGGAATCACATCAGTCTTGGATACTTCCCCTGTCATTGGGGGCTGTTTCCTCTTCTGCTAGGGGATGATCTCATGGGTTTTCTCCCCACTTCCCCATCCCTCTGCTGCTACTTTTCCATTTCTCCCCGCTTTCTTCCTCTGTTACTCAGAGTGTTTGTCAAGGCACTGCTATTTGCTGTCTCTTCGGCTAGTAGCATTATCCTCCTCCCATCTCTGAGCCTGCACCTCAGAGCACTCCTGCTCTTGGTTCAACCCATGGGGAAGGAGAGCAGAGATGTTTTCTCCTGCAGTTCTCATGTAAGATAGTTCTCTCATCCCATTTCTGTCCACTGATGGGTTGCTGTGCCCCCCAGGAGCTCTATAACACATTAACAAGCTGCAGCAATGTTGCTGCCTAAGATCAGCGCTGTTGTTTGTCCTGATGCACAGAGTACCATGGCCAGATTTGTGGCCAGCCTGCCTATCAGCCCAGCATGGATTTGCAGGGGGTGGATTTGAAAGTGCAGCTACAGCTGATGGTTAGTGGTAAAAGTGGAGCCAGCTTCACTCTAGTCAGGTTGTGTTCCAGAATCAGACTGGCCTCAGAAGGTACTAACGCTGCAGATGAAATCTCATGGCAAGAAACAGATCGTGTTTGTGGTCTGGTCAGTCCCTGAGCTAAGCGTGCTGCTGGTCAGGGCACTGTTAGTGGAAACAATGGAAACTTGGTGGAAACAATGCTGAGGCAAAGCCACCAGATTTATTGATCCTACCTCCCCCAAAACAAGGCAGAGTCTCCCAACCCCTCTAACTATGAATTCTTTGCTTACACTTCTGCTACAGGACTGGCTCCTTCATGCTGGGCTGCAGTCTCATGCAGACAGAGGCACAGAGGATGCAAAGGCTGAGGCCAAGCTTAGGCTAAACGAGCCCAAAGAGGAGGTGCCGCAGCGCCTGGCCATGCATACACAGTTGGAGGTTCCCCTCTGCTTGCTTCCCATACTCCGTGGCACCATCAAGCACTACCTCCTGGGGCCTGACAGTTTGTTTCCGGATTATTTGGTAGTAGTTGTTGTTGGCAACGAAAAAAGGAAAATGTTTATTTTTCCTAAGCAACACGAACATGAAACATAATGGACTGCAAATGTTTGTGCCCACAGACAGAATGAGAAGACCTAGGCTCAGATGTAACAAGAGAAAGCAAATGAATAAACACTGCAGGACTATTTTTATTATCAGACACTTTAATTACGTGACAGTTTGTGAGTGTACTCCATCAACAACACCACAGCCAAGCTGCTGGTGTCACCCAAGCAACAGTTTGCCAGAAACAGAAGTACTTACAAAGCAAACAAGCCCCAGGATGCCAGAAGAGCAAAAGGTCTCAAGAGCCCTTAATCTCATGACCTAGAAGTCCCCTTGAAACCAAGAAACGGCTGTAGGATGTGGCACGCTCCAGGCACAGGAGGAAGAGGGTTGAGATGTTTTGTCTATTGTGCAATTACATCCAAGCTAAGGTGAGCAATGAGCTATCACTGCCCAAGGACAGCAGCCAGGACATGTCTCACTGTGTACGGCCTCCTGGCACAGTGCAGCCCTCTCCAGGGCTATGGGGAGATGTTCTACCCCTAGGGAGTGTGTGCTGCTCAGATGTGCAGGCTGGGATCTCCAAACCACAAGACAAGCACTGTCCCCCTGCTCAATCTACTGGAGATGTCTGCACGGTTTTCCCCCTCTGCTAATTTTCACAGAGGGTGACATTTCTCTCCTGCCCAATTCACACTAAGAGGAGGAGGTCTGGTCACCTGTCTGTCCTCGTGGGTCTCATCTGCACCAGAATCTCAGTGAACCTCTGAAGTGCTCTGCTTTTTATTTTGCTGGACAGTTATGTGCAGACTCAGCAGCGCTTCCATTCACATTACAGGCTGAGACATCCCTACTGTAAGAGTATCCAGGAACCCTTCATTTACCTGTCTGAATATTTGGAATTAGTAGGAAAAAGATGACAGTGTCTCTGGTGGGAAAAATCCCTGCAGGAAAAGAATAAGTGCCCCCTTCCCCTGCTGAGCCCCCCCAAGTTACAGTGCCAGGGCAGGATACACATGGGGGAAGCAAGTAAAAAGCTGGAGTGGGGGATTCTCCCCAAAGTGCTTCTCTGCTCTCTGCTCTCTTCTCCCTCCCCACTCAGCTTTGCCAGCTGCACACCCCAAGCCTTGCCACAGTGCAGGGTGTGCGTGTGTGTTGCATGTAGAAGCACAAACACAACAAACCCACTGGAGAATAACTGCTTACATGTGTCTTGAGTTTGTCTCAGAGCAAAGGATAAACACGCCTAAAATTACCCCAACACTCATGCAGTATTTAAATAGCCAAACCAGAGAGTGCAAATCAAACCCTTCCTGCGGGAGCTGCCCAAGCTGTGCGCAAGGCGGGAGGCCTCCCGGCTCCTGGACTGTGGGGAAGGCAGCACCATGATTCCAAGGGGCAATCTGCTGGGCTCAGGGCAAGACCTTCAGGATACGGCCCCTGGGAGATTACACTGGCAGCTGGGAGGGTGCCCAGCACTTCTCCACTGAGAGATAGTTTCCCAGCAAATGGACTGACTTTGATTTCCCCGGGGAGCTGAAAGCAATGCAGGAATTCGTTGTCTGTGCGTGCACTGCCCTGAGGACTGCAGATCTTTTGTTCTCAAGTTTTACAGTGGACACCAGACACAGCCTGCATTCTGCTCTCAGTTTTCTCTTTCTTTCTTTAGGCATTAATGTAAAAACGAAGGAGACCTACAGGGTTTGCTACGAAGAGCACAGGTCTTTCTGCAACTTGCCCTGTGTAGCCTGGCTTTAAAAAGAATCTTAGCCCTCGATTCTTTTCCCCCTCAGTTACTGCTGCTGTGACTTGTTATGGAGAACTGAATAGCCACAGTACAGCATCCTGTCCTTGTCCACCCCATCTACTAGCACAGCCTGAGGAAGTCACTGTTATCTGTCTTTTAGGAACGTGAGTCTCTTTACCCAGCTCAGCCCCTCAGCTCCTTTTTCATTCATCACCCAACAGTGAAAGGTGCCCAGACAGGAAATCAGCTGCTGTTAGACACAGGGAAACATCTCTTTGTGTGGACTCAAAGTAGCCAGCAAAGTAAACATGCAATGGCATGCCAGAGCTCTCTAGTAAGAGAGGGTAGAGAAGGGCTGAGGGCAGAAACACATGTACAGGTCACTGTCAGCCCAGCAATCCCACCTCTACCGTTCCATGCTGACATCCGTATCCCATCTGGGAGAGGAATGGGGCGCACTGCTGTCAACTTCTGTCATATGTGAGAGCAACCACTGTAATGCTGGCTTTACCTCAGAGGCAGTAGAATAAGCTTCAGAAGCCTTGAGAGCAGACAGGGAACCCAAAAGGGCAGCTATTTCGGATAAGAGACCTGCTATTTGAAAGGCTAGGAAATCATCTGTCCACCTCCAACCCCAAACCAGCACAGCCACGATCTCTGCTAAGACTCAGTGACACACATTGATCTGAAACCCTGAGCTCCACAAGGCTGGTGAGACACACGAGCACAGGGTGTTCCTGAACAAAACATACCTGAAGTAGTATTTTACCTGCAGTTACTCCAGCCAAAAGGAAAGTATTAGTACTCACAATGCACTAGCCTGAGATGAAGAGCAAACCATCTCTGGGCAGCAGACTGCCAGCTGGGGGGACCTTCTTCAGGAGCATGGTGGTGAATTAGGTGGACCAGGAGCCTGAGCAGACCTGGATCCCTGCATAAACTCTGTGCTCTTCAGCAGTTTGGTGTATTCCACCCATTTAAGGGGCACTGGCCAAGGCAAATGAGCCCCAGCAGCCTCTGCAGTCAGTCAGCAGCTGTGAGCACTGGTGAAAAGAGATGACAGTGCACATCAAAGCTGAACCAGACCCAAATTCAGGCAGTGTGAAACCTGGGCTGGCTCTCCCTTCCTTGGGGATCCCACACAGGTCCTTGCTGGCAGCAAGACCAAGACCAGAGGCTGAGCAGGTCCCTGCAGGAGCAGCAGCTTCACAGCTTGCACACAGCAGAGCATGAAGCACCCACGAGCCCAACAAACATCCCGCAGGAGCCGGTGGTCTCCAGCTTTCCACAGGTGGAGCTCTGCCCTCCCAGCCCACCTCTGGCTGCACTCAGATGAGGATGAACTCGCAGAGCAGTGTGGGGGCCGGGATGCAGTGTACCACCACCAAAGAGCTCAGTCTCACCTTCCTCAGGCGCTGAGTGGAGCCAAGCGCAGTGACATGTCGTTTGGAATAACACAAGCACTTTGGGGGCCAAGGCTGTCCTGTGCCAAGTCCCAGCCCACAGCAGATTTAGCAGCCAAGTTAGAAAGTACTCAGATGACAGAGCTGATAATAAAACCATCGACAGAACCTGAACTAATTCCCCTTGGGCTGCTACCGGGCATTTACTCTGTCACTATTATAGCACACCAGCAAAGTGTGTGTATATAATAACCCAATTATACACACACACATTCCCGGCACAAGGAGCTCTCTGTCTTCTCCTTGTCCCCCGAACCTCTCGCTGCTCCTCTCCAGCAGTCCCTGCTGCTCGCAGCTCCATCCCAGGTGCTGGGATCTGGCAGGCATATGCAGGAAGAAAGAGCCCTGCTGCTCCCCTTCTGCTGCGCGTTGGATTCACCCCTTGAGCCTCGTCTCCTCGTAACTTCTCGGCAGTGCCCGCACAACAGGCGGGGGGGGGGTGTTGTTTGCAAACTCCGCTGCCTTTAAAGGAAAGGGGGGATCCCGTGTCCTCCCGTAAACACTCCTTGTCCCGGTCCCTGTTTTTCCCTGGCTTTACCGACAGGACGTGCCCAGAGGAGCCCGCGGAGCGGTGGCACCCCCAGGGCAGGGACACCCGTGATTCCCGGCAGCGCACCGCCGCCCGTACCGGCATCCCGAGGGCGACCTGGGGATGGACAGGGAGGGCGGCTCATCCCGCCCAGCGAGAAACTGCCCGCGGGACAAAGAGGGACACCATGGAGAGGGGAAAGGAGGCACCGGCTGATCCCGACTCACCGGCTTGTGGCGGCGGGCGGGCGCGGCGGGCGCGCAGTGCAGCAAAGCGGCGACCAGCACAGCGGCGGCGGGCAGCGGCGGGGCCTCGGCCGGTGGCGCGGACGACCATAGAGAGTTGGCTAGAGTGGCAAAAATATCATAGAGACTCAGGCTTGTGGCCAGAGCATCGTACGTGTACCATAGAGATAAGGCTAGAGCCTGGTTCCCGCCTGACCTTCAGCAACATCCCACTGAGGCCACAAGTCCTGGTTCCTTGACCTGACCTGTGGCAGCATGGCCAGCCTGGCTTCCAGGCTCCTTTAGCATCCCAGAAAGAATTCCCTCTTTCTCGCTGAGCATTCCTGAGCGCTCAGCTGCTGACCCTCACGCACCCTTGTCCATGGCTGGAGCCTCTGGCTAAAGCAAAGGGTTCTGATCCACCAGAGAGAGAGGAAAGGGGAATCCATTGTTTTGGGGAGGCAGTCTGAGGAATAGTGTGCAACCCTCAGGCAGGGCAGCTCGGAAAAGACCTTTAAGATGCTCAGACTGAACCGATCCCCCGCACTGCCGAGACCACAGCTGACACCAGCGAGCGCCGCTACTGCAGCAATGGGGAAAGCAGCTGAAGAGCAGAGCGCTGCAGAGGCTGGGACAGAGCTGCCGGCCCGGGAGGAGCAAAGGCCCCGAACCGGGGGCTGAGTCCCGCGCTGGGAAGCAGCTCCTGGGCACAGGCACTGGGCTGCAGGCAGAGCGAGAGGGGCCACAGCCCGAGCTGCTCCCGCTCTCCAGGGAGCTGCGGCAGCGGCTGCGCCCCGCTGAGAGCGTCTCCTGCCCCCACGCAGGCTGCTGCTGCTGCAGACACCTCGTTAGGGTTGGGCGCTCAGGACCCAGAGTCCCCTCCAGGCCTCCCCCGCAGGCACCGCTCGGAAACGCAGAAGCCGCTAAAGACTCCCCAGAGCCGGCAGCGCCATCCACAGCCGCTGCACTGCCCTGGCAGTGAAGGGAAGAACCTGCTCGCCCGACGCTCTGCAGTGATCGCCGGCTCCAGACCCCGCTTCCCACCGCTTCCCGCAGCCTCCTGCTCGGAGCTCCTCCGCTGCCTCCATCGAAGCCTTCGTGGGTGCAGCCGAACGCTTTCCTGTCCCGCAAAGAGCCGCCTCTCGGGGCTCCTCCCCCAGACACCTCTTGCAGCCAGAGCTGCTGCGGCCGAAAGCTCCGGTCCCTCCCCAGCAGGGGCTGAGGCCTCGAGCCCCGCGTGCGCCCATGCCATGGCCGTTACCTGCGCTGCAGTGGGGAGAGGTGGAGTGAGGTCGCAGCTGTGCCCGGGCGGCTGCCGCGATCTCAGGGGCGCTCTGCGGCTCCTCCCGGCAACGGTCCCGGTGCCACCGGAACAGACGCGCTGCTCAGGAGCGTCTGTGCTGCGCCCGAGGTGGCGCCAGAGCCTCCGGAGCGCGTCACAGGCCTGTGGCTAGTGTGTCGCACATGTACCATAGAGAGGAGTCTAGAGTGGCAGATATACCACAGAGACTGAGGCCTGCGGCCAGAGCGTCACACATGTCACACTTTTTCATGGACACTCCCTTGTACTCTTTCTCGGACACACCCTTGTCGTGGGGAAAGAGCTTGCGTGCCCTTGTGAGGTTGTGAGCTATGCTGATGGCGGCATATGCCTCTGGTAGGGTCTCCCA
>JANHGB010046060.1:6601-17660 GCA_026283785.1 Coracopsis vasa | reverse complement strand
TCCGTTTTGACTTGACTGATATCATATTGTCCGTAAAGACATCCTCTCGACTACTCGGTACGCGATACAGGCTGCTGCTGGCACCGGCACCTCCCTCGGTCAAAGGCTTAGTTCTGTAAACCCACCAACTCCCAACTGCTTGGAACTCCAATTGCCGGTATACTTTGGATGAAAGCAATTGCGGCAGCACCCGGGAACGAGAGTAGATCAAGAATGGAGATAAAGTAAGTGTATATGCTCGTGAAGACGAAAGCCTGGTGCTAGCCTCTGGAGCTGAGAGAAGCCCTGGACTGTGTTAGCATCTCCTCAGTAGTCTGAGTTTGGCTGTAAATTGTTTCAAGAAATGTATGCAAATAAGAAAACTTTGATCTCCAGCTGCCTGGGCTGGTGTGCAGGGAGTGGGTAAGGCTTCCTGACGTCTCAGGCTCTTATTACTATCATGTTGTTCATGTTTTGTTTTATGGGAACCATACTGAGGATGTAAATACTGGGTACGGTAAGCAGATGTGAGAAGGAGCCTGGTTGTGGCTGTGCTTGGAAGGTGCTGCTGTGTTCCTGTACTGGAGCAGTGGGTTTGGTCCATCCCTGAGGCTATACTTGTAAGAAGGAAAGGGAAGGAGGGAAAAAGCAGGAGGGAAGAAGCAAGGAATTGGTGTTCATGGGGCTCAGACTTCACACTGTGAAATCTACCCTTTTCCCGCTATTCTGGCTGTGCTGTGGGAATGCACAGCAGATCCCGCTTTCCTGCCTTGCTCTGAGCCAGACAGCTGGGTCCGAGCTAGAGAGCCTTTGTCTCTCTTTTCTTTAGTGTCTTTTCTTCTAATGCCGGTGTCTCTGGGAGCTCAGCGCTTTCCAGCCCATGGCAGTGGAGCCTGCTGGTGCCCAGGGAGTTTGGGGAGAGGCATGGGAGCAGCATGTGGAGCAGTGACGGGCGGTTTGGCTCATCTTAATAAAGGGAGATTTTTGAAGGGGATGTTGTGGGAAACATGGTGCTTGCAGAGATGGGACTGTGTGTGAGAACTGCTGGCTCCTGCCAAGGCTCTTAGCACAAAAGAAAGTGCATGGTGTGTTTGGGATTACAGATATTTCCCAGACAAGCAAGTAGATGTTCAGGAGCCAGAAAATGGCCCATTGGGTGTTTTGGGGCTTGTGTGCTCACCTTCTGCAGAGAGCCCTATGTGCAGCCTGCAAAAGTCCTTTTGCTAGTGCTGCTATGCTGGGAGGTCTCTCAGCCATCGCCTGTCCTGTCTGTGCAGCACTCATCCCTACCTTTGCAGTTTGGCTGCTGGCAGATGAGCACAGGGCTCCCATCCCAGCCCCAGAGCTCCAACAGCCCAACATCTCTCAGTACCAGCTCTGTCTGCTTGCTTTCCTGCCACTCCTGCCTAGGCTGAAGCCAAATAAGGGGTTCAGGGATCTCG
Organism: Coracopsis vasa; assembly: GCA_026283785.1. Taxonomy (NCBI): domain Eukaryota; kingdom Metazoa; phylum Chordata; class Aves; order Psittaciformes; family Psittacidae; genus Coracopsis; species Coracopsis vasa. The sequence goes on along the minus strand of JANHGB010046060.1, from coordinate 16,239 downwards.
AGATGGCTGCAGAAGCTCAGCAGAAGCCTTCATGACTGGGAGGTCCCAATGGTCACTGATGTTGCTGATACAGCATCCTCATGCATAGCTCTTCTTGCTCAGCATCTGCTTCACTGCCTTCCAAGCCTAGCAAGCAGCAGAGCTCTCATTGGTTTTCCAAGTCCTTCTGGCCACAAGCATTAGCTGTTCTCCACTTCCCTGGTACTCTCCAGCAAGGAGGGACTTTGTCAATGCCTGGGCAAGCGATATGGCATTGTAATGTGTCTCAATAGGAACCACCAACTGGGGACAACCTCTCTCAGCAGCACTTTCCCCAGCAGGTGTTTGATGGAAGGAGACTGTGAGAGGGAGGAAGGGAACACCAGGTCCAATTCTGCTCTTTCAAAGTAGAACTCTTCCAGTTCATGGGCCACTTGGGTATGAAACTGCTGTGAGGCCCTTTGGACTGAGAGGAGGTGGGGGAAGAGGTCTCTGATCAGAGCAAATGGGAGAGGAGAAAGAAGTGAGAGAGAAACTGAATTTAAATGGATTAATCGTTTCTTATCTAAAGTCTTTTGTTTCCTGCCACCTCCCTGGTGTGACTTTCACAGCTGTTTTCTGTGTGGCTGGGGACATGGTTTTAGGCTCCTTGCAAAGTGAGCATGGAGTTTTACACCTTCTAGGCACTTCCCTGAGCAGCTGGAAGAGGGTCCAGGAGCCAAATCCCCAGGACAGTGAAACCCCTTTGACTTCCCTTCTCCAATGTCTTTTCTCTTCTCTCTGTAGGTGATGGCCTCATGAATTGATGTCTCCAGTACAGCTGATCAGTGGGTGACAAATGGGACACATCCCCATCAGGCAAGTCTTTGTTCTCACCCTTTCACCTTTGGATTCCCCTTTTCTTTGGCTCTGGCACCTTTTTTTCCTCCTGGGCAGCCAAAGCGGGTGTTTGTACAGGTGATGCAAACAAGGTGCAAACAGGGCTGGGGTCATGCACCCTGGACTGCCCTTGTAAACACCAGCCATCAGGAGTACTTCTTGAAGAGGCCTTGAATTACCAGTTCTCCCCCTTAGCTGGCAGCCCAAAGCATGGGCATAGGCAGGGGGCAAGGAAAGGATGTGGAGTTGGAGGAAATTTGGCCACTGGGCCTAGACTCAAAGTGGAAAGGCAAAGTAATGTGTAAAAATGTCTGTTGGTCAGCAAAATGCTTTGCTTCAAAACTCCTTTGAGCTTTTTCAAATCTTTCTAATGAAAATGGCTGGAATTGTGCAGGCTGGCCTGGATCCAAACAGCGCACCAGGAAAATGGCACAATAAAATGTTTTGATTTTTTCCCAGACTTCAGTGTAACCAGGCCAGGGCAACATTCCCACTATGGATTTCCAGAAAGTTTTGCTTGATCCACTACTACTTATTTCACATTCATTTTGTTTTGCCTTAAAAAAACCCCTTCCTTGGCCTTAATTCTGTGTTGAACTCAGCAGTGCAGTGTGACGAGGTTGGGTGCGCTGTATGAAACCAAGGGGCAGGTGTGGAGCAGAGCCCCCTGGCTGGGTGCATGACTACCTGCAGAGCTGCTGGGCAGCACCACTGCCTCCTCCAACCTCGGAACAACTGAGGTGGTGCCAGGACTGTCCTGCCCCTTGCCGTGCAGAGGTGCATCTGCACAGGGGTCCAGTCAAGGAGCGGGTCCCTGGGGCAGCCACAGCCCCAACCCCATAGCTTGCGTCGCAGCTCAAGTGGTGCCCAAATAGCTGTGGTATCCGGCGGCTCTTCCTCCCCTGGATCTCGCTGGGATTCAGCCCCTGAGAAGCATCTCCCTGCTGGGCCATGGTCTGGCAGGGCAGGGGCAGGCTGCAGGCTCAGGAGAGGTGCACCACGGTGTTTGTTGTCTAATCATCGCCTGCCCCCGTGCCAGGAGCCGAGCGCACACAAACAGCGCAGGGCTCCGGTGAGAAGCACTGCCTGCGAGATAAGCCAGGCAAGGAAAACACATCCATCTTCATGTCTCTTGGCCTGAGATGCAGTTTCATCTGCTGGCATTTTCCTGGCGCAGGCTCAGGGCACACCACAATTCACCTGAGGAGCCAGACGCCGGGGAGCCAGCTCCCATTCCTGGCGAGAGGTGTCAGCCCCGACTGGTGCGGAGTGCGAGGAGCTGGCGGGTGAGGCCCTGCGGGTGCTCGGGGATGGGTCCAGCCCCTGCAGCAGCCTGGACCTGGCTGCGAGTCACCAGCAGCTGTGACCATCACCTGAGAAGGGTGAGAACAAAAAGCCTGCTCCGGCTACCTGTGCCCAGCCGTGCAGAGCCGGGTTAAGAGCTTCCACCTCGCTGCCTGGACAAAGCAGAAGTGGCTGGGAGATAGAGAGCCGAGCAGAGACTCGATCCAGCCTGCGGCTGCTCCGTGCCTGATAAGGACGCTGCTAGTGCCGTCTTGCAGCGCTCTCGACCTGCCAGTGCTCCACAAAGGAGACGTCCTGGTGAAGCGCCCCCCACCCCTTGGCTCCCTCTGATCCCCTCTGAAGCTGAGCGGAGCCTGGAATGTCTCCTGGGATGTGATTCCCTCTAGCCTAAGGGAGACTGCGTTAATAAGCCCAGGTTGAGCGATGGAGGCGAGGGAGGAGGAGGAGGAGGAGGCAGGGCTGGTGAGATGAGACTTTCACAGTCGCAGGTCTGATGGGAATGTCCCGTCCTGTCCTCTCACCCTCCCCCTGTCCCTGGAGCTCAGCTGTGGAATTCAGGGTGTGGGTCGAGGCTTTACTTCATGCACGTTTCTGCTCAGAGCAGCCAAGCCCCTCACCTTCCTCCCTCTCCTCCCTCCTCAGCAAGCGCTGCTGAACTCACCTCCCTGCACCAGGTACCACTCCCCCAGCCCCTCTCAGCACAGCCTCGCTGTGGTGGGACCCTCCTGCCCCTCCACATTGCTCAGGCATCATCCCTCTCCCTGTGTTTGCCTGTGATGAGTGGGAGGTGTCCATCCCCGGGATGCACAGGCCAGCTTGGCAGGCCAGGGCCAGCAGTGGGAAGGGGAGAGTGCTCCCCTCATCTCAATAGGACTGAGATAGATGTGTTCAGGGCTGGGAGGGAGCTGGACTTGTTGGTTCTCCAGCATGAGGGTAGTGCTGTGGGCTTTGACTGAATGAAGCCATGTGAAAGCAGTAAGGATGTGAGCCAGCAGGGAAGAATGACAGGAGAGCAAGTGAACTCAGGCCAGAGGAGATAAATGGGAAGACAAATCACAGAGGTGTGGGTTTTCATTGGTGAGTGCTCTCTTGGCTCCCATGGGATGCAAAGCCTTTCACAGCTGTTAATTTATGCAGCAGTGATGCAGTGTCCTGCAGCTGAGACCCCATGCTGCCCTAGGTGCTGTGGGGAAGGACACATCTGTGACCCGTGCTGCATTGCCACTAATGAATGTCTGGCATACACTGGCTGCTGGAACGTGGCAGAGCTTGGTGCCCAAGATATTTTTCTACTTTCTCTTGGACAGCAGTTGCTGGACTCTGAGACCACATCCTCACAAACTCACTGTAGAACCCAGGGAAGCACCCAGCTACCGACCTGAACACCTCAAAGAACTGTCTTAAAGGAGCACCACAAGAGCTTGCACAAGGCTGGGAATGGATCCAGCACTGCATACACAGTGCCCAGCCCTTCCAGGGAGCTGAGGTGTTTGCTCAGACCACTGGTTTTGCAAAGGCCAGGCTGTTTCTACAGGAGAGAATGTATGGACTGTTCCTACAGAGTAGCCTATGGAGGGACTCTGTATTGAGCTCAGCACTTTATGGAGGATTGCAGCTGGAACAAGAACATTGTGGCAGAAATCATGTCAAACCAGAGCACACAACAAGATTTGCTTGTGCATTTGCAGGGGTTATTGACCCTCCATTTGAAAAGAAGACACCTCCATCTTCTTTTATGCAGGAAAAAAAAGATGGTCTCCAGTATTTAGTTTCCATCTGAGAAAAGATGTTGGAAGCTGGTGGCTGGAGAGCCTCAGTAGGGCAGGGAGAGCAGTGTGGTCATTAAAACTCCTGAGATGTTTTGGAGAGCTGAGACAAAGGACCCCAATCACGGGTGTCTGTGAACTGCTCGTGTAGAGGCTGCAGCATCACACAAGGTCTCTCTGGCTACCACAGGGGCTTTGTCTTTGCTTGAGAAGGGGGAGATGGGGGAGGTAGTAACTGTACTATTCTAGTTCAAAGCAGTAGCTGTTCATGGGTTGGTGCTAACAGCCTCCTGGAAGGTCACGGGTGCCTCTGCCTTACACAGACCCCATCCTCGCTTCTGTATTTGCTCACAAGTTGTTTTACTACAGACACCTCCCAGCCTGGAGCTGTGCTTGGGAAACCACCGTGCACAGCTCCTGCTTGCTGTGGCTGCACCAGGGAGGGGGGAACCAGACCAGGCAGGGAGCAGCTGTGTGAGAGTGGAAGGGAATGGCCTCCGGGCAGGCATTTGGGTGAGGAGGAAATGCAAAGCCCATTGACCAGGACAGCACAGGTAACACAGGGAGCCTGTAAAGGTGTGAGATCCCTCCAGGGCCTGCTCAGCACCGTTATCTCCTGCTGGGGATGCCAGCTTGCTGCTTTGGGCTCCCTGAACCTGCCTGGCAGATCCCAGGCAGAGCAGAGGCTGCAAAGGGCAGTGCCTCACTGTTCAGATCCTCCACACACACCAAACCAACCTGTGCTGGCTTCTTGGCTGCCCTGCTCATGGGATGCTCTGCAGCCATGCAGGAAATTAAACAAAAGCTCTGAGCTCAGGTTTGCTGCCTGGTGAATTCACAGAGCTCACAGTAATTGTCATCCTCATCCTCTGAGGATACACCGGTGGCGTATTGACAGAGGTGATTTCTTTACTAGGTCTGACTGAGGAATCTGGGGACACAAAAGCCCTTCTTTCAGTTACAACTTATGGCATCAGCCTTCAGCTGGGATCAGAACAGGCCTCCGAGTGCACAAGCCCTGATGCTGGATGTGTGAATATAAAGGAATTTGAACTTCTGAGATACAACTGCCACCGAGGAAGAGGAGATATGGAAAAGATCTCTTCCTATTGCCTCTTCTTTCCTCACTTGGAGGTGAGGGCATCCTCATTCCACACTGGGTCACCAGGGAGGTTTGAGTCGCACAGGTAAATGCAAAGACATACATACACCTCCCAAGACCCGTGGGCATGGCTGAGAGAAGCTGCTTCGGACGGGGAAGAGCTCTCCAAAAGCCTGGAGCAGAGCAGTCCAGCTCAGGTGTGCTCCAGCAGCCAGCCCCTGGGGTTGTGATGTGAGTGTGTTGAGGTCTGGAAGAGCCATCAGACCAGGAGCGGGCTAGCAGGAATGAGTTAAAATCCTTTCGTTTGCTTGGTGAAATTCATTGAAAACTACATTGTTCATCTGCTGAAACTTCACAGCTGTTGAGATTGCCCCGGGGGCAAACCACATCCAAGAAATGGCATGTAGATCCTGGGAGCACCCGACTTGAAAGCTGAGACGGCCTCTGTAGTGCTGCCTCCCCTTCCCGTGCAGTCACGTCCAGCCATCTGCAGCTCCTCCGCTCAGACACCGCGGTTTTGCTTCCTCCCTTTTCTCATCTCTGACTCTTGCCATAAGTCACTTCATTCCAGGCATTGTGTTTGGGCTAAAAAGAGTCAGAGGAAGGATGCAGACAGCAAGAGGTCTGTGGGGGGAGAGTGTGCTCAAAGCCTGTCGCACCCAGCCTGACATAGGGCTCTGTGCCACGCTGCTGTGGCGGGGCCGTCAAATGCCACCTAACTGTGATGCCACCACTTTGTTATCCCTCAGGGGAACATCAGTGAGGCAAGGCCATGGGAAATGTGCCCCTTTGCTCAGGAGAAATCTGTGAATTCCACTCAGTGGTAGCAACTTTCCTTTTTCATTTTCATTTGATTATTTGTCAGTTGAAACTTCTGCTTGCAAAAAGCTTTCTAGGATGAAAAAGCAGTGCTTGTGTATTCACATCTGACCTGAAAGCTCTGTGTGGACTTGGGAGACTGAAACCCACCACCCAGCACAAAGCAAAATCAGGACTAGCCAGAGCTCAAAGATGAGAATTAAAGCAGGACGCAAGAAACCCACTGACTGCAATACATTCAGTCACAGATGATTCATGGAGTAATTTTGGGTAGCAAACACACTGGTAAGAACTGGAGATTTGTTTCTTTTCTTTTTTTTGGGGGGGAGGTATTGTCCACAAACAAAAATATTGGCTAATTCATCAGACGCTTTCTTCTGCTTTGAATAGTTTGCCCAGATCCCCGAGCAATCATCCCGTGCAATTTGCTGTTAACCTAAATAACTTAAATTCAGGTACACCCAGAGCACTGCCCAGATCTGCCCCTGCATGCAGTAATTAAGGTTCTCCAAGAGCAAACCTGCAGTTTGGGAGGCTCCATCAGCATCTCCAGATGGCTACCTGCTGGTGGTAGCCTGTGGCAGGGATGTGCTGCAGCCTGGCATGGCTGCAGGGAGAAGGCTTCGGTAGGAATGTGACACTTGTCACCCATCCCCAAAGCAAATACCCTGTGAAACTGCAGCCCGGTGGAGGGGCAGAGACAGGTAGGGGAGGCAGGAGGCCGGGTATTGCATTCCTTACCTGTGAAACAACCCCTCGCGATGCAAATGCTTGGGGAATTCCTAGAGCAATTTGTAGCCACATTTCGGCTGTGACAGCGTCAGGATTGAAGTGAGGCAAACTCTGAAGGGGGAGATGATTATCTGCTTTTAGAGCAATGGGGAGGAAGCAGTGGGAAATAAGAGACATGGTTTTTACAGGCTTTGTCTTACCTGATCCTGCTGCTAACAGGAGGAACGTACAGGGCAGTGCACTGGGTTACTCAGAAACAACGGGTTTCGGGTAAAGCTTTCCAGGACTATTCAGGCATCAGTTACTCTCTTTCATATTTATGTGTCCCTTGATCCAGACTTAACCTTCAAGTGCAGGCAAGCCCTAACACTTAAACTATGTAACGAGGGATCTTCTGGAGCAGGGGAAGAGAGAGTGGCAGAAACAAAGCTACTTGATTGAATCAGAGATCAAATTTAGGCTGAAACATAGGGGGATGAGGAAGTTTGGCCAGGGAAGCAGTGAAAACCATTACTTAGGAAAACAACTGATACTTAGTAAAAATAAGTGAAAACTCATCTATAGATGCAAACAGGAGGCTGGCTGCTCCAGGGCTCTGCACAGGGACACCTCACAGCGCTTCCACCTCTGATACTGAGGACATTCCAGCCGGGAGCAGAGGGCTTGGTGTGGGTGGAGCTGTGTACACTCAGCCTCTCAGCCGGCCACAGTAAATTACCCCATAGCAAACCCGGGGTTGCTGTGCTCCTCGGCACACACCCGGCCTCCCACTGCACAGGGAAACTTCACATCTAATTAACCAAATCAAAGGGACCCCAGACGCAGCTTCAAGAGCTGCTCTCAGCGTGAAGCCCAGGCTCCTCCAGCAACTTGCTCTGCACATAGTGGAACTAATGAACCCTGAGTTCTTATGGATGGAGGTCTGGCATTCCCTGTGCCCCTGCAAGTCCATCCTCTTCTCCCCCCAGCACATGCTTCTTCCTATGACCAGGGATGAACCAGGAGGGCAGAAGAGCCTGTGGTGTTGTAGCCCCAGCCCCACACACTGATGGGCTGCACCGTGCCCATGGCACAGAGCTGAGCTTTCACCACAGGGGTTTCCTCGCAGCAAGGGGCACCCTGAGGTCACCCTTGTTTTCCCTTCTGCCTTTTTCTCTCTGAAGACCTCTGTTTCCCCACAAGTGCTCATGGCTTGGTGGGAAAGGGCTGCAAAGGGAAGGAAACTTTGCTTCCCATGATGCATGGATCCATGGGAAAAGGAACAAGTGCAGGTGCTGCTGGTGACGGGGCTTTGCAGTTACATCTTCATGGATTTACAACTGCTTTTCACCCCTCTCCTGTCAGTGGGCAGGACAGGCAAATGCCTCATGTAAAATGCTGCTGCTCCAGCTGAAAGCAGAGCCGCACAATGCAGCTCCCTGGTGCTGCAGGAGGGAGGATCTGGGGGTGTTACCCCTCGAGAGACCAGAGCTGTGTGTGTCTGAGGCACAATTCCTTTGCTCCGGAGCGCAGAGGCTGCAGCTCTCCCCTGCCTGTGCAGCTCTGTCGCCGAGGGGGCAGCTTGCTTTACAAATGCTTTTCTCTTCCCCTCGTGCTGGAAATTTGATTCTACAAAAACATTTACACAGCAGCTAATTGCCAGCCCTGCAGTGACTTAGCGCTCTAATTCCTGCCAGTCAATGAACCAGCCCCAAGAGCTGGCTTTCATAACGTGCTCAATGTACAAACACAGCCCTGCAGACATGACATAGCTGGGATTATTTTAGTTTTCTTTCCTGGACAACTTCTGCATCCTTCTCAATTTTTGAAATTTCTTTTACTCCACAGGGCATAAAGAACATCCAAAGATGGAGCAGGCAACCAGGCCTGTCCCAGGGAGACACTGAGCAGGCATGGACCCAGAGGCCCCAGAGACCTGCTGGGGTGCCAGGGCAGAGATGATTGTCAGGAAATTGGTTTGAAGGTAAAGCTGGCGTCGTCCAGCCTGGCTGTTCGCTATTTGAGGGCTCATCATCATCTTTCCATGGATTCCTACCTCCCAACTATGTCCACGCCTTGCAGAGGGTTCCTTGATCTGCTGGTTTGTATCTAGAGGGCTGCTGCAAAAGCTGTTGTGCTGGCCAGTGGCTTAGACCACATCATTCCTCCCCACGCTCCTCCCTGGCACCCTCTTTTCTCTGCATCAATTGTGGACTCTTCATCTTCCCTCTCCCAGCCCTTCATTATCCACCTCTCCTCCACCCAGCATCTCCCATGCAACAGAGACTGTCTCCATCGCCCTTTCCCAACAAGCCCCTTCATGCTCTCTCCTGCTTTGCCCCATGCCTGGGAGAAGCAGCCTCTGAGCGTTTGCAAAGCCACCACATCGCGCTCCTGGAAGCTGTTCTTTGTCACCACATCTGCAGAAGCCTTCCCCGCAGGGGTGCTGTGCTGTGCTGCGCTCGCCGCCCGCAGGCAGCGCCTCCCCGCTCCCCCCTGCATGGCCGTACTGGTCCCAGGCAATTCTCCCCTCCTGCCCGCCTGCACAGAGCTTCGTCCTTCTCCATCGGCTCCGTGGCTCAGCAGGACATGGTCCTCACTCAGTGCTGGGAGCCCAGAACCGAGAGGACCCACGCCTGTGCCAGCCGCTGTGTCCGTGTCTCCCACGGGGGCAGGAGCTATCACATCAGCACAAATCCTTCCTCCTCCGGTGCTGCCCCTCCGCTGTTACCGGGGGGGGTGGGGGTCTGCCGGCCCCTCCGGTGCCCTCTCATAACGGGCCGTTAAACACCGGCGGCAGCGCAGCCCCAGGCGTGCGGGACCAGGCGAGTCAGGCTCCCTGGGCACCGCGGCAGGGGCTGCCCGGGCAGGGGGAGAGGCCGGCGCTCGCGGCCGAATCCCGCCGGCACCGGCGGTCGGCTCGAGGGGGATGGGCCCGGGCGATGGCTCTGCGCTTGGGAGGGACAGGGTTAGGGCTGCGGGGCGCTCTGCTGGAGCAGGGACTGCGGGGGGAGCCGGGCACCGCGGCCGTGCCTGTGTGCGCGGGCAGGGGCCGGGGGGCGGCAGCGGCCGCCTCG
>JANHGB010046057.1:10390-25851 GCA_026283785.1 Coracopsis vasa | reverse complement strand
CGGGCGGGAGACCAATAAACCCACTGGAGTGAGACATGCAATTCTGGTAACGCAAACTGCAGGCACTTCATGTTCTAAATTTAAACACCTGAACTTCTCCTGTGCACAACATCCAAGTCAAAACCGCATGAGGATCTCTTCCCTTTCCAAGGGAGCGGCCTGGAGAACCCTAAAGGACACACAGGTCTTTACAGGGTTCTGGTACTCAAGTAAACAGGCAATTCGAGGCAGTGTCCTAATCTGGCTGCTTATTTCATGTATTTATACTCTATTATTGCTTCATTGAGAAGTTGAATCTCACACCAGCAGCAAACCAGCCTGCCTCACACACAGACACACACAACACAAACCGGACCCGCTTCTCCTGGTAGGAAATAAAGGTTGGGATCCCCAGGCTCAGAGCTTAACTTTTCCATAATCTGCTGTACAGTGCTCCAGGGTTAAAGCATTACTACACCAAAGTTATTTCCATTACCTATTCCCAAATGCCATCAGTAAGCAGGGAATGCATTTTCCATTCTAATCTAATGAAGTTAGTTGATTTTCAATGCTTTACTTGGTGCTTTGAACTCATTATTCCATTGGGTTTATAAAAATTAAGCAGTTCTGGGTAGATACTAATTATACTTTGTTCTGAATAAATGAAGTAATTGAAGACAAAGGGGGGCAGGGAGTAAAACTTCAACATGAAGGGTGAAACCCAACAGCTTTGCACATTGCACACTCAAGAGGAATTGCTGGAAGCTGCATTAAAACAGGGTGAATTAATGTGCTTCCACCAGAAACAAGCACGACCAAACCCAGCCACTGCAAATGAGAAGAAACTGCTGGCATCAGCACTCAACAAGTTCAGTATCACATTGCTCTGATCCCCATAGTTCATAAATATTCTTAAAAATACATGAAATTAAAACATTCATCTCAAACACATCTGTGCAACCAATATCCACCATGCAGTGAAGGCTCAATCCTGCTCCTGCTTGGAGCAGGTATACTCCTGGGCATAGAGGACACCTCTGATGAAGGTAGAATATCCTCCAAAGGGACACATCAACGTCTGTTGTGAGAGCCATAGGGATGGGTCCTCCTCACACATTTTTTCTCCACAGCCTCCCTTGCATGTGCTCCCCCCAGGATCTCAGTAGTTCTGCTTAAAACTCACATTAACCAAAGTAGGTTTTAACATGCAGGAAGTGACAAAGCATAATCTCAAACAGGCTGGAAACCTCTTCTGCAGTGACACCACCATCTCCTGGACTATAAAGTACAACCTCAGAGCAGGGCAAAGCCACCACTCTCTGTGCCAGCTCTGGTCCAGGGCCAGACCAGCACTTCAGCATACGAGGTGCAGGACTGCTACTCCCCCCAAAATACTGATGCAATGGTTCTGAGCACTAACAGCTTCCTACCTCTGCATCTCAATTGCAACTGGCTTTGCCCTTCTTCCTGTGTCACTGGGAACTCAGTTGTTGACTGCAAATCAGATCTCTCATAAGGCATCTCTCACACCTTCACCTACAGGCAGGCATCTCTGCAAGAACTGCAATACTGATGATAAATCCTTGCAGCATTTCCACAGAAGAAAAGAGCATGGGGTCTGAAAGTGCTTAACTACTGTAAAGGGAAAATTGTAGGAAAGAAAGAAATACATAATTTATGTTGCAAAATAGAGTACTTACAGTACATTGTACTTTAATAGCTTTTTGATATATATATATATTTAAAACAATGGAAGGATGCATCATTAAAAATTCCCATGTCAGCACTTATCACATCCTGTGCTAAATCAAAACCTAGCCTGGTTTACTTGCATAACATTCAGTTCTTCAGTTCCCCAAAAAAGCACTGTTTGCTGAAGGCCATTTTTGTTCTGGTTTTTAAACAAAAGGATCAATGTCATCTTAAAACCCATATACATTTACATTCAAGGGTAGTCACCTCTAGAAAAAGAACAAAAACACCCCAAAAAGCAAGTTAATTTAATATTGAACAAAATATAAACAACCTTGGAAAAGGTGATACTATCCACGTATAATTTTATACATATATGTATATATGAACAGATATAGATATATGTATATATATAATACAGCATAAACACATAAGGAACACAATGGAATTCCAGAGTAACAGCTTATACTTGTTTCTACTCACTGTCATGTTGTTCTAGTTCAAATGCATCAGCACATGTTTCCATGTCTCAATACTGACTAGAGAACACTCCACAGGGATGCTGAATTCACTTCAGCCACATTAACTACTAGGAGAAGACATTAGAGGAGCTGGGCTCCTTCCCTGCCATGCCCTTCCCAAAAATAGAACTGTAAGCCTGTTATTGACCTGCTAATGGTGTTTTAACTGATCCACATGTAATTACTGTGATCCAAAAACATGAAAATAGCCCAAACCAAACATCCCCACCTCAGAGGATATTTACATTTACTACATGCCCATTTGCTTTGGCTATCTTTTGTGTAAACCCCCCCCAAAACCCAGATCCTATTCTCATACACAGATTTTACAACCATATTAAGTGCACCAGCTCCAATAGCTTTGGTGCATATGCCCAGCAGCCTAGCTGAAAAGCGATGCGGTTTGATACAAAACAGCCAGGCTGTGTTAAATCCTGGAGTCTCAGGATCAAGCTGAAGAGTACAAAAGCAAGGAAAATACAAGGTTACAACATGTGGAGTACTAAGAGCTTAAACACTGAGAGTGATTCCAGATTTTCGAAAGATGAAAAGAAAATCATGCTCTGCTTCTCTCTAGCACCAAAACAGAAAGAAAAGGAAGTTCTTAGGTTTCTAAGAAAACCATTAAAACTTATAGGAGTCTCAGAGGCAAGCCCCAAGGGGAGAATTTCCTGGATTAAAGAGAATCATTTTGCTATGGGTTTCTATCCTAAACGACCTGTTGCAAGTTAAAAGTGACTTCACACACTTATGATGCTTTTTAGCCAAGCCTGCTGCTTAGTTAAAACCTCACTAGCAAAAACACAACTGGGATCGAATATCCTTTAGGCTTAGCAGGGTTACTTTAAGCTATACAGAAGGGGGTTTCTCAAATACAGCATCATAATCATGCTACACAGCAGTGGTAGAAAGGATCCAGGAATGGAGCACTGAACAGAGAACAAACCTGGGAAATAGTCCCTTAAACCAAGCAGGAAATTCAATGAAGCAGTTCATATTGCCTCACATATAGTGTTCATAAGGTCTCTCCTCAACAAATCCTCTGCAGACCTTTGAATGAGAGTACTGAGTTTTAAAACTGTAACAGGATGCATATACCTATATCATGCTGACGTGATGGGAAGAAACAGTATTACAAAACCAGCCCCAGGGAAAATGCCAGTGAGAAATGAGCTGCACTTTTAAGCTTATTTTAAAATGTACAGAGTTTCAGCTCTTTGACTTAAGTTAGTTTGCATGTCAGAATAAAAGATTGTTATGCCCATATCACAGTAAAATACCTTTTCACTTCCCCACTGAAATCAAGTACAATCAGGATAGGATTTCAAGCTGCTGAAAGAAGGGTATGATTTATCCTGGGGAGAGAAGAAATCATTGAAAAGAACCTGGCATCAGCTGAACTGAATCCAGAGCTTCAATTCCTTAGGAAGCAGCTTAAAAGTCTTTCTTCTTAAAAAACAATTAACATCTAGATAGGTGACGTGTCTACCTTGTGACCAGCTTCTAAGGAGTGAGACACATCCCTTTCAAGAAGCATAAAAGCTATATGATAGCATTTAAAATGTAATACAAGTTGGAACCATTCAGGTAAACCCTCGCTGGGTAGTGAGTAAATCATCCAGTATTATGGAATAAGATACCAAGGAACACACTGTAAAAATACATCAATTGTGTCATAATTCTATTAAAAAGTGAAGATCTGGTGCTGTAGAAGTACGTTGGTTTCAGTTTCAGCTCCTCCCCCAAGAGAACACCCATGGTACTGTGTCATACCCCAGACGTTTGCTTTTATTTCCATCTTAAGCTTTCAAGTTATCAGGTCACTGGACTTTCATTTCCTGTATGGCACCAAATTTGCTCTTAAAAAAGTGTCTCTGTGTGTACGTGTGTGTACATGTGGCAGGCACCAGAATGCAATATTCCATCCTATTTTCTCTAGTTTCCTACATCTCCTTGTCCGGTGAAGCAGCCAGTGGAGCAGAGTTCTGCAGAGATCAGTTACATTGCCTTCAGGGCAGCAATATGAGAGCCCAGGTTCTCTTGCAGGTAATACAGGAGGTGGAGTTCATAGTGCTCTCCTGACTCGGGCACCCTTATACTGTGTCTCTCCTGAGGGTAGATCTAAAATATAAAATAAAATCATTAAGTATTGATAAGAGTTTGAGGCACCAACATTTAAACCATATTCAAACTATTTATGTAATCTCCTGCATTAACTCTGCACCTTGGCTAATACACCCCATCTTCCAGCGCCTGAACCCAGAGATACCCCACTGCACCCTCCAATCCAGCTGGTGCTGTGCAGGAGATGATCAGCCTGCCTGAACAGAGGCAGATCCTGTCCAAAGCTATCACATAAATCAGCATGCTCCCAGTTCTGCAGCATGGTGTGGGATAGCTGGGCTGCATCTGCATAGAACCAGGTTTAATTAAAAGCGTAACCCAGTTCTGCAATGCATGAACACTGCGGTACTGCCTCCAAACTGCAGGAGCAGCCTCAACTGCTCACTTGCCTGATATTTTTACTTGTTAACTCATAAGATCTTCCTTTTTAAGAAATGTAAAGCTCAAATCCTACAGTTTTACCCCAGAATTCCAAGCTGCCCAGCACAGCCATGTTACAAGTTCCAGTTCTGGACTCCTCAAAGACACATACATCACCTTTAAATCCTGATTCTGGCCTTACCTGTAAATCATACGGTTTCCCAGCTCTCACCAAAAAGCTGAGCAAAATACTAGTGTGTGCAAAGTGAACATTCTCATCCAAGAATCCATGTAGCAGCAGCAAACGGTTTGGTCTGAGAAAAGCAAGAGACAAACATTTGTAGACAGCATCCCAGAACTATGCAGAAAGCATCCTGATAACTACTTTTCATCTAGCTTAATGTGGCTCTAAAGTGCTAATCATAATTGAAGATATGTTTGTCATTTCTTTAGACATAAAAGATAGTCTTTAATTACAGCTAGTATAAAAAGGATTACATGGAATTGCCTGTAATTATGCAAATGTTCATTCAAGTATTAAGTTTATTAGTGTCGGGGTTTGGTATTTATTATTTTTAATTATTATCTGTGCATTAGCATTTGTGATTCCAGGATTCAATTGTCAAGAACAAGGAGATAAAAACGTGTCTGTGGGGCTTGAACTTTCCTGGTAGGAAAAGCAGAAGCAAGAACCAAACTTACTCAGAAGGAAACTTCTCCGCTTGCATGGCCACTGAGCCTAGGTAATAGCCCTGCTCGTTGTGATCCGGGTGGCCCATGTAGCGCTCTGTGTAACCAGTGTCATAGAAAATCCATAGCGTGACGGGTGCTCCAGCAATGGCAACCTGCAAGTTCAACAGGGCTCTCAGCATGGGGAGGGGAATGACAATGCCTGACCCCAATGTGGGGATGTCCCTCCCTCCCACAGCTCTATCCCAGTACAACTATTATTACCCAAAACACACTGGTAAGTTTACAATGCACAGCTTGGAGTGGAAAAAGAAAAGCAACCCCTGTTCTCCCTCCCACTGTTCATACATATCAGCACAGGTCAGCTCTGACCTACATGTGCTTTTGTCCAAAAAGCAGAGTGCTCTGGTTTCAGGTTGCAAAACCTGTGTTCATTTGAGTATCTAACAGAAACTGGGATCAATAGGTCCCTAGGACTCAGCAAACTACTCTGCACCACCAGCTTGCAGAGAGGCTGTGAAAGAAAGACCAATGAGAAGAAGAAAAAGCACCAAAAACCCCTTTGCAAGGCAATAACCCTTAAGGATGTGAGACAAGTAATTATTAAACCTCCCAGTAATATTCAGGTTGGACTTAGAGAAAGCAAGAGCAGCCACGAAGAACAAAACCCATCCTGAGAGCAATATCCAGCTCTTATCACATCTACCTTTGAGACTCGTCCAAGAGCAGTCTGGCCATTTACTGTAGTGATCTAAAGTCATAAAACCACAAGAACCTCTTTTCAGTATCTCTCCCCATCACCAGGCTGCCCTCCTGGCTGCTCAGAACACACTGCTACAAAGTAGCATGGGCAATTTGATCTGGAATAGATCAGGCTGCAAAGAAACTATTCTCACAGGGCAGGAAAGAAGAGAGGAGAAGAAGAGGTCTTGTTTTTCAGCAAGATCATTTCCCTCAGCTGGTTCAAAGCACAAAGAGCTTGGCAGACACAAAGCTGGCAACAGCTGACACTATATAAGGTACCTTCCACATAGGTGACCCAAGATTGGTACAGCTGTACCAGCACAGTTTAGCTATTGCAAGCTCAACAGTCCAACAGTTTAAAGCTCTCTTACACAGCTCCAGAGAGGCAATATCCTTCTGTGCTCAGGTGAATGGGGTGTCTTTGTGCTATGAACATCCATGAGAGGTTACACGATTAAGGGAAAAATTCTGTCTGCACCGCCAGAGTAAGTACTCAATGTATGAACATACCCTGAAGATATCTGACCTCTGCATTAAAGCCATAAGAGAGAGGTAGCCTCCGTAGGACCAGCCATGAATGCCAACACGATCCAAATCAATGAAGTCATGCTGTGATGCCAAATACTGCAGCCCCTCCACTTGGTCATCGATTTCTATTTGTCCCTGGGAGACGAGAGGAAAAGGTAAGTTTTGTTCGTTCCATTCTCAGGCTGTCCAGAGGTAACCACCTTCAGAGCTTTGCTGCTTCCATTCATGCAGCACCCAACCGCACACCAGCACGCCATTGTGCTGTTACAGAAAGATGACCCCTTTCCCTCACAAGGCACTAAATACACGCACAAAGAAATGAAGAGCCAGACTCAGAGCTTCACTTACCATTTTGTATTTAAAGGCTCCTTCAAACTTCAGGCCTCGGTGGCAGGACCCCCTGTTGTCAATGACAACAACAACGTAGCCTAAAGAGGCCAAAGTGTTCAAACGGAAATACTTGATTCCTTTGAACCGATTGTTCACGAGCTGTACCTGGAATAGAAGAGCAGCAATGTCAGATGTATGTAATGGACACATATGTAATGGAATCCAGAGGATCCCCTCTTAATCCAAGTTCAGACTTTATTTGCTTTCCCTTAAATGTTTTGTACATTTTTATAACATAAAGTTTTCAAGATCTCTGCTCTCTGCTGCAGGATTCCCTCTCCCTGTTTGTGGTCTGCTATGAAATAAACTCTTTTCCCACAGTAACAAGCCATTCTGTGTCATGGATCTGAAGAGCTGAAATAAGGTCCACTGCAGCACCCATGGGCATGGAGCAAGAGGGGTGACTGCTGACTGCATGATCCAAACCTGAGCCTTCAGCTCTGCTCTTTCCCAGGAAAAGAATCTTTCCCTTCACCAGGTCTCACGCTATCTGCCTTTGAACACAGCAGGGCACAGTAGAGCTGGGGAAACCAAAGCAGGGCTAAAGGGCTCACATTCTATTCAGCAGTGGGAGAAGGACAAGTGAGGAGCAAGCTCTCCTAAGCACACACTGGTAATGGTCAGTGCTGACAGAGCGCTCCCCTCACATACACATGGGGAAGTGGAAACAAAGGACAAGATGCCTATGGAGGAGGAGGAGATAGAAAGGAAACAGGGACTGTCTTCACTCCTCTTTCTCCCAGTTCTAGTTCTGCTGCTCCATACCTGTTCTCAGACAAGTGGCTGTGCCTCAATCTCTGACCCGAGAAATCATGACTTCTTACACCACCTTCGGCCAAGCAGCTACTCACCAAAGAGGCAAAATGCTGCATGCTGTCTTCAGTATAGGGTAGGAACTGCTCATACAGGAGGGCAATGGAGTGATCCAGGCCAGCCCACATCGCTGCTCCCTAACTTCTGCACTCACCTGAGGACCTCCATAGATGAAGAGCACAGTGGGGTACTTCTTTCCAGGTTGCAGGTTGTGAGGTTTGTACATCATCCCATAGAGTGTAAACCCTGTGGAGCTCTCGAAGGAGAACACTTCTGGGGGAATGTAATCAGGAAGAGGGCCTGCCATGGGAGGGAACAGAGAGCCTGGTTTAAAAGTGAATGGATGAATAAGGCAGCTCTGCTTCTGCCACATCATCAATCTCCCTGCAATCCCAGTGGAGCCCTCTCACATTTTCCAGTGGATATGGCTGGGAGCAGGCAGAAACCGGGAATGCCTCAGCTGTAGGGGAGCTCTCTCAGTCCTATCCTATTCCATCCCTGCTCTCCTATGGATGGTTGTGGCTTTTCTACCCTGACATGGCCATTACAGGTATCCCATCCTTTCCTAACCCCACTTAGGACTCACCTCATTAATAAATGGGAAGCACAGGATATGGAGTATGCCCCAGGGAAGGAGAGATGAAAGGGAACAGAAACGCAATGGACAAATAAAAGCCCAAGACCTGTCTCACAAAGACCTTAGTAGGCAGCAGCACACAACTACTCAGGAAGTGTACGCTCCTTCCCAGGGGCATGATCATTAGCAGGCATATGGCATAGAGTAAATAAGGGTGCTTAATACCCTCCCTGATGCTAAAACTGGCTGTCTGCAGTTTCAACTGGTTCTGGCAGCAGAAACTTGGTAATTTCCACTCTAAATTCCTTCATGACCAGCTTACACCCAATTTGCTGCTGACCTGGAAACACCACTCCTGTGCTTTCAAGAACTCCTCACGCAAGCACGAGTTTCAGAGACAAGTCTAGTCACCTACAAGAGCAAATCTCAAGCAAGTATGTTCTGGGATATCTTTCGTTCTGTGGTCCTGGTTGTCCTTTCCCAGTTCCTCATCCATGCCCTTACCTGCTGAATCTAAAATGGTAGCCCAGAATTCCTTTGTCCTGTGGGCTGCACCATCTTCAGGTCCTGTCAGGCGGTAAAGTGACACACAGTGCGGGTTCTTCTGATTACTGTACTTGCTGATGAACATGTCACAATCCTGAGGAGAAAAAGAACATGACCTTGAGCTCCTCAGTGCAGAGGCGAAAGTAAAAGGGATCATTTCTTCCTGCATTTAGATCTTTTAGAAGGTGTTTATGCACCAAATTAAACCAGGAAGTCTGAGCACTTCTGATAACAGCAGATAGACTCTGAGAAGCTATAGACCTTAGCAAGACTCAGCCAAATTTACACCTGCAAAACTAATAACAGCATGAGAACCCTGTCACACATCCTCTTCTGGGTAAAGCATTTCCAGCTGAACAGGCTATTGCCCCAGATGCCTGGAACTCTACTCAATGACAGGCTCATCTCCTCTGGTGATAGCTCTACAGCCCACTTCAGGTTGAAAAGTCAGGCTCAAACTGCTTCAAACAATTCATCCTGACTCCTTTTGCTTGAAGTGAGCTAAAGAGCAACTGAACTGGGAGGTCAAATCTAATTTCCAGGCTGGGTTTATGCACTCACTGTACAACAAACAGGAGCACACAACACAGTGTAAGATCAGCTTCTGTTACATTCAAATACAGCTTTGCCTGCTGACTGATGAAGGACAAGACTGGAGATAAGCCGCAGCACACCCAGCCAGCCCTGCCTATTAGGGCCTCACAGAGAGACAGGTACCTGGCTGACACAGCAGGCGTGAGAGTAACCGCGTTCCGTCAGCCGCTTTATTTCTCCTGGATTCTCGTAGCTAACAACGTACAAGTGATGCTCTAAAGGCGAGTCTTTTGTGCCTTGGAAGTACACCAGTTTTTTGGCTTCATCAACATAGATCTGTCAAAATCAAAACAAACAACACATCCCTCAATATTGCTTCTTGCCAAAACAATGCCCAGTTCTACGCTTTCAAGTCTCCTCCTCAGTCCCTCTCCATACAGCTGAGTTGGAGCCAATCTGAAAGGAGTAAGCCAAGTGACTGTTCTTACTGTACACAACTCTGTCAGTTATGATTTGTACTTCATGCCTTGCTGCTCAGCTCTCTCATGCAGGTTCTTTACTCTTCCCAGTCTCCCCTACTGTTTCCTATGCTAAATAATTCTGTCCCCATGGAACATAAACACAGTGTATTCTAGCTAAAAAGAGATGGCGTTAACAGATTTGTGCTGATCCCTCCAATGAGTATCTCTTGATTCCAGAACAGCAGTTGGACACCACCAGGATGTCTTTCTGATCATGAAACCTGGAATTTCCTCACTGATATCTCACAGTATTTTTGTTCCCTTCTCTTTAAGCCTTAAATTTAGTGGGGAAAATTCCTTGTTGACAAGGATCTACACAGGAATGTGCAGGAAAAGAATGCTGTTGCCTGTGCTGCTTTCCCACACTGCCAAACCCACAACCTCTATCCAGAATAGCACATCAGAAGTAGAGAAGGATGAAAGCACACTGCATACCAAAAACCACCACGATACATATGCTCAAATGCAGTACCAGGGAGTGGCAAGGTCCACTCTTCTCAGGGAGCAGAACCTCACTAATATGACATGTGCAATTTGTGAGGCCTCAGAGATCATCCCTACAGTGTGTTTTGTTGGTAGAACATCCATACAGTAAGAGCAGAGACTTACATTGGATCCATGTCTGCCAAGCACTTCCCATTCCCCACTGGTAATTGCTATCTCCTCTTTGATGAGGCACTTGAAGTCACCTGCAAACAACCAACAGAGAGAATTCACACTTTTACATTTTACAAACCACATGGTCACAATAACCCTCCCTTCCTTCCAAGCTTTCCTACCAGACTAAACCCAGGAGCAATGTGCCTTTGCAGACCTGCATCTCTGCCAGCTCCCCAGACAAATGTTAGGGCTAGTACTGTTTAACACTGTGTGAAATAGGTGTTAAAGGATTCACAGGGTTCAGCCTGAGGCCTGGACAGCTTTCTTGTTAAGTCTTTTGTCACTTGCACAGAAACAGAGGTTTTATACTGAAAAATGGCTGTGCAAAGGGAATCTCAGGAACCAAAAAATGGGTTTTTTTGAAACAGGGTGGGGAACAACTCTGCTTTTATAAGATAGTCCCATTTCCCCCAGAATGAGGGAGATTTGGCAAGAAAAAAGAGTCAGATACATTCAGAGAAATCTAATCAACCCAGGGTACAATGCTATCTGGGAAAAAATGCACCCTAAACAATAGCTGCATGAAACTAGGACCTCTAGTAAAAAGAGGTGTGTTTTGTGTGCATGCAGAGCTCAGCAAGCGCCTTCAACACACACACAGGTAAATTAAAGTATCACAGCATGAAACTGTAAATTAAAGAATACATGCTGTGGAAAAACCACTTGGGAGCTTTGCACACAGCTTTGTCCTTCATCTGAGCAAGACCAAGCTCTGACTGCAGCTCAGAAGCACGTGGTCCTTGATGTTTTTGCTTAAAATGGCTCTTCCTGCATTTCCAATGCAGTAATTTTCTCCTACCTACACCTCTGTCTATGCAGCAATATCACAATTGGTTTAAAAGCAGAGAGGAATTCTCTGAATAGTTCTCATATCATAGGTTTTGCTGCCAAGGGCACATGTTCATTTATAAGGGACTAAGATGTGTGCCCACTCAGAGAGGGAGGCTCTCTACGGACCTTTTTGCGATGCGTTCAAACCATGCTCATTGTCAGCCTCTCTGCTACCAACCTGCTTGTGAAGGCTGACAGGGACTGTGGTGTGTTTACCTGGAAAACTGAGCCTGTGCCTCTATTAGATACATTGAACACAGCACATCAGACACATCCATGTTATTGCTATAATGATTAACCTCTGGCAAAGTCAGTGCACAGGCAGTTCCAACACTGACAAGGAAAAGCCAACAAAGTGCATTTCACAGTATCACAGGGAGATTGCTTCCCACCTGAGTTTCTAAAACTTTTCCCTCTAATCCCTCAGGAAGAATCAGGATTAAACCTAAAGCACACTGAATGCAGCATAACCCCTGGACAATCTCAAGAATTCAACAGTGAAGCGCTCTCCTGGACAACAGCAGGAGTTTCCAATCAGACAACAGTACCTGCCAGCTGGAAGGACATTTATTTCCTCACTAGCTGGCAGCAAATGCCCAACTAACTCAAACCAATGATTTCACTTACTTGGAGCAGGGAGGCCTCCACATGACCGCTTATATTTGCTCTCCTTCAAAACCGAGGTGACTTTGTAGAGGTGCCGGAATCCTGTTTTACACTCGGAGGCAAAAATGAACTCTATCTCATCTTCATGGGTTTGAGGGAAGACATAGAAGATATCATGGATCTGTGGAGATGGAGCAGTGGATTACTGTTATCAGCAGGATTCTGGCACCGAAGTCACGTAACACAACATAAGCTGTTTCTCTCACTGCTCACACAAACACAGTTCACACTAGCTTGGTGCAGCACTGGGAGAACCAGCTGTGCTTATGAGCCTGGGGGTGTCTGCAGGCAGTAGCCATGGATGCTGCACAGCTCCAGGCTTTTTGCTCATCTAACTCTAACTTCTGGCTACCGAAGTAATTATGTGAGCTTTTCTGCACCTGCCTTTCTAGCTTAGATACAGAGGTGGGTCCAGCTCTGCAAACAGCATGAGATCCACCCAGAGAAGCCATAGTTCAGTGGCCTCCTCTTTCCAGTAGCCCACAAATGAAGGGTTACTTAAAGAAAGAGCTGTCACCTCGTACACGCTCATGAAGATGCCAACTCTTCCTTCATGGAACAAACTTTTGAGTGACTCGGAAGCATTTATCTGCACAGGATGAGCCGCCACTCAGAAAACACTCCAGCCAGTAAAAATAATGGAGAAAGGAAAACTCACTACACCATCCTGAAACTATGCACACTATTAGGAGAAAATGTGGTACCACAGAGAACACTCGCTGTAAAGGGACTATTTAGTGCCAGGCTTTGTGCAAATGCTCTGGTGAAAGATCCAGCTGTCAGTGATTGGTGTTCCCATGCCTTCCTGCACCCTGGCACACCTCCAATGGGATGTCATTTCAGAGACATTGATCTTTATCTGCAGAGGTGTGAAGAGCACTCACCTTTACAGCAGTAGCCTAGCACACAGGTGGCTGCTATCACAGCACAGGCCCTACAGCACACCTCCCAGGGGATTACATACAAATGTATTCCACCAGACCACATAGTTAGGGAAAGGTTTTAGGGGCTGTTAAAAGACCCCTGGGACTTGTTCACCCAATATCATCTAGAGAGACCTTTGTTGGCTGAAGGACACTTAATCTGCTGGCATTGTTGTTGGTGAACAACTGGCACCAAGAATCTGGAAGGTCTCAGTGGGTAACACTGCGGCCATGGAACACCAGAGCCCTGTGGGCTCTGCTCCTATTTCTGTCTGACCACTGTGCAGCCTCAAAGCAGCTCTGTTTTCACATCCTAAATCCCTGTGTTCTCTACATACTGGTTTTTACAGCAGAAAGCACAGAATATACACGCTGGGAACATTCTCCTAGGAGCAGAGTAGCACCAACGCTGCTCAGGTGCTACAAGCAAAGTCTTGAACAACAAACTATCAGAGAAGGCTGAAATTCAAATTCTTACATTTATCCAGATGTCTGTTGTTTCTTCATAAATAATGAAAGGTGTAACAGAATCCGGTACAGCATCGATAAGTTTCTGTCTTTCCATTGCATCATCTTCAGTGGGGATGAATAATGCAGGAGGGATCAAGACGATCTGAAGTCGAGTTTGGGAGCGATCCAGTAAGATGGACCAGATGCTGTTGAGGAGACAGATAAGAGAAATTAATGTGCAACCATAAGTACTGGGTCTGAAAATCTACAGCAGACACTAACTAGGCACCTAGGCATTATGAGGGAGTCAAGAACATTCCATTTCAGATTGTGGCTTACAAAACTACATGTAAAATTTCACCCACATAAACAAGTCTTCCCTAATACAAGAACCTATTTCACTTCATTTCAATATTGCATAAGCACTGCAGGTTCAAAAGTTTAATTAATTCCGTTCTCCCAGATTTGAATAGTGCTTTAAGGGAGAAAGAGAAGAGAAAAATCAGGGGAATAATGAAGCAGAAAGATTTCAATTGAAATTTGAGGATACTTGTGAAAATACTGATGTTTTCAATCTATACCTGGCAGAGAATAACACTGGCACCTAAATGGACTGGCAGCAGACCCTGCCATACTCTGATGGCTTTGCATGTAGCTCTAAAATTAATCCTGCAAAAAGCAAGATAATGTAGAAAATGTCTTCCTGCATTTCTTCCACATATTTTAGGGAGGGAAGGAAAAAGGTGAAAGCTGTCTTTAGACTCAAGAACTGGAAAAGTGCAATTCTGGAGAATCACAGAATCATCGAATAGTTTAGGTTGGGAAAGACCTTTAAGACCATCGAGTCCAACCATTAACCCAGCACTGCCAAGTCCACCTCTAAACCATGTCCCTGTAGTCCCATGTCTACATATCTTTAAAATCCCTGCAGGGATGGTGACTCCACCACTTCCCTGGGCAGCCTGTTCTAGTGTTTGACAACCCTTTTGGTGAGAAACCCTTTCGAAGAAGCTTCTGGTGAGTTAGAAACACTGTACTACATCATCTACAGGGTTAAAAATGACATGCAAATGTAAGTAGCACTTACAGCAGGTTTTCTGATCAGTAAGTCTGGTCAGCAAGGATGGTCCAGTGGTTAAGGCGCTAGCCTAGGGCCTGGGGGACCTGGGCTCATTTCTCTCCTCAGCCACAGACTTCCTGTGTGACCATGGCAAGTCACTTAGCCTCTCTGGGCTTCAGTTCCCCATCTGTAAAATGGGGATAATAGAACTGCACTCTCTCTCACAGGGATGCTGAGAGGACACATACATCAAAGGCTGCAAGTGCCCAATACCAAAGCAATAGGGCCAGGTACCAGAGAAAGAGACAAAGAGGACTTCTGTTTGGGATTTGGAAAAATCATCCCCTTTGCACAAACAAGTTTGTAGCAATGTAAAAATGAAAGCAGGCTTAAGCTTGAAGAAGACAGAGACCACTACATTCTGCTTCTAACTGTATTGCCCCAAACCCTCTAAGCAGAGACAGGATTAACATACGCACTATTTTCCTTCTGGCGTCCACCCAGCTCTAGCAATGTACTCTACTCCTTCAAAGAGGATCTCGAACGGCTGAACTAGCTCTTTATCCACAACATCTGCAATCTGTTGACAAAGCAGCAATTCAGTGACACTGAGATGAACCCCCACATCCAGTTTTTCATGCACTATTAGAGTCTGGACACAGAAGACTTCTTCTGTGCAGCTTATGCAATTTAGATTGCTCAGCCTTTGCAACACAGAGGATTCAACCCCATCTCTAGCCAGACACCAGCATAATAGTAGAGCTGTACACTACCAGCACAGCCAGGGCTGGGACTTGGGAAATCTGGATGCTCCTCACCAATCCACCATTCGTCTCAGGCAAGGCACTTGAA
>JANHGB010046057.1:0-10290 GCA_026283785.1 Coracopsis vasa | reverse complement strand
AGTGAGTTTGCATTGAAAAGTTAGGGTTTGAATGGAGAACAGAGCGTTTTCATGGAGAACTCTAGGGTTTGAAAGGAAAACTTAGGATTCGCATCTAGAACTTTAGAGTTTGAATGGAGAACTTTTAGGGTTAGGGTTAGGGTTGAGGTTAGGGTTAGGGTTAGGGTTAGGTGTTAGGGTTAGGGTTAGGGGTTAGGGTTAGGGGGTTAGGGTTAGGGTTAGGGGGGTGACACCCAGTTATCAGCGTGCTTCCAATTCATGATATGCAGCTCTGCAGTCTGCCCCTGCTGGGACTGGGAACAAGTCACAGTGGTACCCAAAGGGTCCCGATGGCTTTCCCTGCCTTTGCTGGCTGACGTCAGCATCACTATCCCAGCAGGTGACTGTTGATGGCTGAAGTAGCTCAAGAGTAGAGAGAATCCCAATAACGTACGGCTGTTACTGTATCTGGTAAGATTAATTTCCCAACTGTCTGAAGATCTTGGACTGGGCTGTGGAAAATTCTGCAAAGTTCATCTCTTTCCATATGCTCATGCTTATGTAAGGTGATATTGTCTTTGCAAGCAAATTTTCCCCATATCTGCAGCCAATCAAGAGATCTGTCACATAAAAAGATCTAACCATCCACACCTAAAACATTCTGCTCTGCAGCTCAGTTTGTAAACCAGTGGTAGGGAAGGAAAGCACAGCCTTGAGAAACACTGCTGCACACACAGACACCAAGTATCTGCATAGGAGTGAGGCAAGTGCACGGCCTCTAGAGAAGCCATTAAGTTATCACAGCCAAGAAAGTTTATTTGTACTGAACTGGAAAATGAACTTTACTAAAAAAGACTCACAGAAATTACAATTCTTTGGAACACAAGCAGAACATAGAACTTACTCTGCCTTCCGCATTGATTGTCACTTCTGAGAGCTTGAAAGTGACCTTTGGATTTGCTGTACCTATAAAAACAGATGTTAGAAGTCAGACACCAGTTGTTTGCTTCCAAGAGGGCAGAGTTGAACTGCGGATTATTGTGGTGTTATTCATACAGAACTGGAAAAGGCAAACAGCAGAATGCTCTTTGATCAAATAGCCTACTTGCACATGTGAGGGACAGCACAGGCAGGGAAAAATGAAACTGCAAACATGGGGTAGATTCATCCTGCACACAGATCTGATCAAGAGCCATGCTACTGTCACAGTCTTCTCTCCCACAGTCAAAGGATGCATGCTCAGGAGTGATGAGGATAGAAAGCAAGCTTTGGTTTATTGTTTGGCTGTGATTCTCGAGGTGGTACACTGAAAGTGATCCAGTGCTACAAAGCATTTATGAAAATTAAACACTTAAAAACCTACTGCCATGACTAGTGCAGTTAAGATAATAAAGCAATGTATTTATGTTGAACACTGAAAATCTGAAGTTAACTCTTTACACAAAGCCTGCACAAAGCAGCAAGTCATCCTGCTGTAGAGCACCTGCAGTGCTAAATGCTGGGGCCTGCTTCACAGGAAGAAAAGAGAGACGGTAAAGAATAAAGCTGCTGATCCACAAGAAGCCACATGTGGCAAGTTCCATGTGCTCTGAATATTCTCAGTGCTGCTGTGAGTACTCCCACTTCATCAACCTGCTTCATACACAAACCTGATGCACTGAGGTGAAACGACTTGCCTTGGGCCCCAGTGCTGCCTACCTGAGCACTTACTTTCTCTCTGGGAAGAATATTCCCCACTGCCTCAAGCTTTGCCCTCATAACAACCCACAGCAAAGGGCCATTGTCCCTGCAGCTCAGACTGGAAACTGAGGCTCAAAGATTAAAACCTGGATATTCTTTTTAAGGATTTGGGCTTTGGTTGGCTCATTTTCCTGAACTGCTGAAATTTGCATTGAACTCAGCTATGACAATATCATTTCAGAAATCTGGGTGTACACAAGCGCTCAGACAACACAAGGAGTCATCTCTGGCTTCCCAGGCTAACACTGGGCTTTTCTTCCTCCTTGAAACAAGTAAATCAGTATCACAAGCAGAAAACTTTTCCCAGTGGATCAGGGAATCTGCAAGACCTGAATGAATTCTACAGCTTGGGAAGGTCAGCCAAACAGAAGGCACTTCTCTAAAAAATGAAGATTTGGGGAGTGAGGAAAGAGAATAAAGCACTGTCACCTGTGAGCAACATTCCCTGCTGTAATAGTAGGGAAATCTCAGAAGAACAAACTGTTCAAACTTGCCCCATACACCTGACAGTGAATCAGCCCTTGTCAGGTGTGCTTAAGTCTCCCCTCCCTGCTTCCAATGGCACAACATTTACTATGCTTTAAGCCTGCCCTCACCCTTTTACTGTTTGCAAATATGACAACAGGAGATGTTCCTGGTTGGCTACAAGAATGCTGAGTTTGCTCTTTGAAGTCCAAGAGCAATCATGGAGATCAGAGTCCTTCAGAACTTGAACTGCCAGGTCCCTGCCAGCAGCTGAACAGAAACCCTCTCTCAACAAATCAGAAGGACATTAATTCTGCAGCTATTCCCTCAAAGACACAGGGCTGTAATGAGAACCAACCCCTCCACAACTCAGATGTGTCAGGATCTGAGACACCAGCTCCAAAATAGTGACAATCAGATAGGGTTTCTGCCAATTCCTGAGACATCCAGACTCGGAGCTCTTAGTAACCACATGGCTGGAATATCAGCACAGTCACCACTGACTAATGTAACCTCCCCAGCAGAGCTTCCCCAAACATACTTTCACCACCTGGACACCAATTCAAAGACTACTCAACACCTCTCCAACAACCCCTTGCTCTAGGCTAGGATCATCACTGCTGTCAGGCACATGGAATAGAGTATGTGTCTCCCAGGGACAGAGATGTAAGGTATCAGGGTCTCACCAGTTTTGGGGTACCGGAAGGAATCTGTTCTTCTTGTCTCCAGCATGGGTGATGTGACATGAATAATTTCCACCTCTGACTCATCATTTTCTTCATAAAGAATTCGAAGAACTTTACCCCCATTCAGTGCTGTAAATGAATTAACATTCCCTGGTCAGAACAGCCCTCATTATCAGTTCTTGCAGGCATCAATATTCTCTCAGGAGCACAAGCGGGTTGGAAAGATGAAATAAAATCCAAAACCTGTGATTCATGTTTCATTAAGCAAAACACTCTGAGACTCCTACAAAGAAGGAAAGTCTCTTCCCCCAGTAACACGTGTCACAAGCCCACTGTTACATGCCCACTGCTGCAGATAGTTTAAAAGGAGCCACAGGACAAAGTTTCTATTTTTATAAAGAGTAACAGAAAACACTAACTCTGCACTGGACCCATTGCAGGGGGGGCATTATTTGTGCCTGTCAGACTCACTGGATGCCCCACACTTACTTGGCTGTGCCTTTGGGCTCCACCAGTAGCCAGTGTATCTGTCAAACTCCTCCTGCAGCACAAAAGTGGCCACACCAGCAGATTTTGGATCATCCTCAACATTTGCCAGTTCTAAAAAAAGACACAGAAGAATCAGTTCATGATGTACTGCAGCAGCAAACAAGTCCTGCACTCTCCTAAACACTGACCCAAGTTCACGACACTAAATCACTTCTCAGCAGATTTGTTTTCTGCTTCCATTCTGCTCTGTTGATTTATTTAGGAAGGATCTAATCCTCTCTGACATGGCAGCTTCTTTCAGGAAAGGAAAGCTATCCTCCCTTCTTACTCCTACCCAACTAATCTCTCCATTTCCTATGTACTAGTTGAAGAAAGAAAATGTTCTCTCTACCTGAGCTCAGTGAATTGGAGCCGCAATCTTTAGTTAAAAGGAAAAACCAAGCTCAAACCTTTCTGAACAACTCTAACTGAAAACACCAACGTTCAGAAAAAGGAAAGCTTCAGCATTTCATTCACTGCACAAAGCAAAAGAGGCTTACATAACATGTCAACATGATGACATCTCCATGGGGCTTCAATATTTTCCCTGTTACCCTGGAGGTAACTTAGCAGCGCTCCATAAATAATTATCATCTGAGAAGGAGTCACTGCTACAGTTTATTTTTAATGTACTTACATAATATTTTAATATTTAACTTTTAAATAGGCTAAAGTTTAATTACAAAGTGTCAGAAATTTTAATTTAACTGCAATTTAAATTACATACTTTAAAGACAAAGTGTGATTTAAATGCAAAACAAAACACTTTGGGTTTTAAAGTGTTCTATCCACAATTTCCCATTTTCCTTCCTCCAGGATACAAGTCTGAAACACAAGTGGAGATGGCAAGAAGCAAGAACCTAAGTTACTGAGTATGAGGGGCCAGCAGAAGGCTCAGTGCTATTCAGAATCTGCCTATGCTGTCTCTAAATGGCCCTGCAGGATGATTTTCCTGACAGAAACTTTCCTCCTGCTCTATTCCACCCACAGCTCCTCCACACAAGAAAAGGCTGTTCCAGTGAAAAGGAATGTGCTGTTTTTCAGAAGAGCCCTTCCATATGGACTCAACAAATAATTCATTCTGCCAGATTCCTCAGTGCATCCAGAATCATCCCACGATATCTGCACTAGAGGAAACACATAGAACAGGACAAACAAAGTGGAATAAACAGGGGCCATTCCCCCAGATTTCAGAAGAAGCCCCAGTGCCACTGCTGAATTCAGTCTAGCAGGAACAAGTGCAGAGGAGGTGCAGAGATTTTAATTCAGGATGCAGTACCATGGTGCACAAATGTTAGCCTCCTTTCTTCTCTTGTTTCTATATTAGATATCCAGATGTCATTGCTGTGGATAAATGCAATCCAATTTGGATCAGCTGGACAAAGCTTGGGATCCATGCGGATATTTGGACAACTGGTCTCTACCAGAATAGGTCTTAAAGGCTGTTGCTGTTGGAGAGAAAAAGAAAAGCACAGTAAGCAATGATAACACATGAACACTTACAGAAACTAACCTGGATTATCTCTAAGACCACAGTACTGTGAACACTGACTTCAAATACACAGGTTTACAACACAGGAATACATTTTTAACATAGAAAAATACCATGCAGATATTTTATAGGGAAAATTGTGTTTCCACCGTGGTTGCACAGATCCCACCAGAGCATCTTTCACCAGTGCTGAGGATTAGCCACAGATCAGAAGGCAGCGTGCTTAGAGAAGCCTGGCACACGTTTAAAAACAGCACCCTAAAAAGCAGGGAGCAGAACATACAATCTTGTCCTCCAAAAGCAACTCAGGGTACAATAAATTCCCCCTAACAACAGGGTTAGACAGACATCAGGCATCTGTTACAATAATAAGAAATCATCGCAGCTTTGAAGTCCAGCTTCAGCACCAGCAGAGAAAAGGCTGCTTGTTCTGCAAGCCATACAGCCAAACCTTCTAACACATACAGCACTGACTGCTGAACAGTGATCTCTAAACCACAGCCTGGGAACAGAAGTTGCCTCTGATGTGACTCCTGACTACATGAAA
Organism: Coracopsis vasa; assembly: GCA_026283785.1. Lineage (NCBI taxonomy): Eukaryota > Metazoa > Chordata > Aves > Psittaciformes > Psittacidae > Coracopsis > Coracopsis vasa. Next base: position 4,853 of record JANHGB010046057.1, on the reverse strand, counting down.
GAGCATCCTTCTTTTGGGTTTTGGTTGGCTCAAGGTTATCAAGGCTAGCTGCCATTTGAGTGCAGCACTAACTGATGATCATGCTCTTCTGCTTTCAACCCAAGCCAGAGCAAAGAAGTCCTGCAGTGAGACAGGAGGAGGGATGAGCAAACTTACAGTGAATCCATGAGGGCCTCCATCTTTTACATGATAAATTCCACTCCCTGCCTGGAACAGGAAGGTGCCGCTTTCCCGGTGGTAATCGTAAGAGGCGATCCCTATAGTGCCAATCCGCTTCCTCTCCCGCAGCAATTCCTCTTCACGAGAGTACATCCCATAGTCCAGGATGGCCTGAATACGGGCAGACAACCCAACACAACAATCAACACCTCTGCTCTGCATGCCATGCTACCCTGTCAGAGCATCTCTGTACACTGAGCTTCCAGGACCAGATGGCTCTGCAGACACCCTCCTCCTCCAGAATCCTGCTGGTGGCTAGAAGCCTACTCCTGCTTGTGTCTGTATCATCAGCACACGTAGGTGCAGGCCATGAGCAGATCCTACACAGCTGTAAAGCTGATAGCCACCTCTCCCATAGCACGGCATCATTTCCAGTATTCACTCGTTTAAGAAAGATCAGACTGGAGGTCTGTGATTTCTAGAATGAGGAGGAACCTTTCTTTGCTAACCTTCATGAAGACACACAGCAACTGGTCTGGCTGACAGCCTCAGGAAGTAACATGGAGATAAATACACCTAATTCCACATGGGGGGTGTCCCACCTCCTCCAGCCTGCCATGGTACATGGGACAGGACCGGTGCAAGCTTGATATGTGCAGAGGTGAAATAGGGATACATGTCCAAGGAAGTGGGATAGGGATCTTCTGCTCCGCATGAGTCATGGAGCTACTGAATGATCCTCAGGGGGGCTCATCACTTTCCCCTGCAACACAGTGATTACTGGAGACTGGAGGCTCCTTCAGCAATCCCAAGCATCTCACAGCAAAGAATTAGATGCAAATTAGCACTTGCAATCTGTGCTGGCAAAGGAGGAATCATTCAGCAGTGAAGGCTGTAGCTCCAAACACTGCTGAGAAAGCCGTGCTTGATTTGAGATGGCTGCAGGTAGCTGAGTATAGGGAAAATCTTAAACTTAAGACACGAAACTCCATATTTTAACAATGGCAAATAGGTGCAACCCCAAAGCCCATGTCCTTGCTACACTGCCAAGAAGCAAGAAGGATATCGGGACCCACCGGAAAAAGATCCAGGAGAGGCTTCCAGGAAAGCAACAGAGCTGCAGCTTTGTTTATGGTTTTGGGAATCTCAGAGTAGAAGAGCGTGTTCTCCCTGTTCTCACCAGACATTGCTGTTGTGGAAGTGAGGAGGGGAAAAAAATAATTAGCTTTCTGTTCATGTTCATTATTCGAACACTCTCAAAGGATTCCCAGGAACAGTTTCACAGGCTCTTCCCACCAAAAAGTACTGCTGGTCTCTGCACTGCAGCCTTGCTCTGGGAATTCCCTGCTTCACAGAAATGTAAGTCCCGGAGAAAGCAGAGAACACAGAACTACATCCAGGCTTTCCCCGTGCTGCCTAAGTCTGCCTGTGTCTGCCGGGGGGACCTTGTATTTCTATAAGCTTTTAAAATGAAGGAGGACCTTTCTGCTGATTCCCCTGGCTGGATGCAGCACGATGCAGCTTATGCTTCAAAGATAACTCATCTTTAGGAAGGTCTGAAGGTCCCTTTGCTGCTCCTCTCCCTCAGTGCTATTCAGATTTCTGAAAGCTCCTGCCAAGGCACATGGGAACAGTCCAGAGGGAGCCAGACATGCATTGAGGAAGGCTAAGTCTGATCTATAGCTCAGGAATCGGCATATGGGAAATCAGAGCTCATCTCAGCTGGGCCTTCACCCACCCTCAACGCGACTGAACTCAGCATCATTCTAGGATTATGATCCCTACCCTCTGAAAAGGGGAAAAGGGGACAGATCAGCAGCTTTCTATGCCACTGTACAGCACATGCAAAGATTCTGTGAATCACAAATCAGAGCTTAAACAGCCAGCCTAAGCAGCAAGCAACAGGGCTAGAATATGGTTCTGGCTCCTAGGCCTTTGCTCCTCTCCCTAATCCAGTTGTTCATGGAGTTATGTTCAGCTCCGGCAGCTTTCGACAAAAGCATTCCTTTACCTGCTCCAAAAAGCCACCAGGAATGTTGTTCACAGTACCATCTACATGCCAAATCACTTCTAGCACTTAGAAATGCAGATATACCAAGTGAAATTACATAGTGAAACAATACAGGAATAAGGCACTGAGGCCAACAATAAATTACATTAAGTTCTTCATTATTAAGACTAAAAATGTTGAGAAAAGTATTTACTCTTTAAGCTGCCTCTGCCCTACACTGCTATTTAGTCCCCACAGGATCCCTGGAAAACCTATTCCATCAGTAGCTGAGGCACAAAGGCTTTGCAAAATTACACTTGTAATGCCTGCTTTGGAAGGAAACTTTGAACAATAACAAAGTTCTATCCACCAGTTAAGAAAAGGGAGATTAAACCTACAGAGCTTTTAGAGAGGGGATATTGTATGGAGATCAGATTTAATCCATCCTCCCAGGTAGGGAACATGCTCCAGAGGACACTTCACAGTTCTTTTCCAGCTCTCACAGGCCTGAAGGGCCACCCAACCACATCATTTCTGGGGGAGATGAATTCCAAGCTTTACTGAGACATCAAAATCATGATCATGACATTTGAGCAGCCAATCTGGCCTGAAATCCATTTGGACTGCCAGGAACATCCTGCTCTCAAGAACAGTCAAACCCAAACAGCCTCTGCAGGGACTGTTCAGTCAAGACACAGGCTGTCACAGCAAGCTTACCCAGATAGTAGATCCTATCGGAATGAGGTCCTTCAGGATCATTTTTCTTCACAAACGTGAAGTCATGAGGGGCTTTTGCCATCATGTAGCCATGATATTTCCGTGTGTCTGTGAGCAGTTTCCGAAGCTGGCTCCAGGAATGTCTCTCTACATAGAAAGGTTCCAGTTTAGGCTGCTCCTCCCTCTGGACCTGCTCCTCTCTGCCCGCAGTTTCGAAGATCTCGAGGCCCGGCTGTTCAGTTTCCATGGCTGCTGCCATGTTGCATGTTTCTGGAAGAACAGAACAACAGAGGTTCAGCACCACCTTCCTGCAGCCCAGCAGATTCCCAAACCCACAGCAAAAGTGCTGGAAGGAAATCATCATTTCATGTGGGGGAAAAAAACAGCAGAATGAGGAGGATCAGGCAAGAGATTTCTGCTGTGGAAAACAGGCTGCCACCACTCAGCCTTTCAGAATGGGACTAAGAACTCCACAGAGCCACAGAGAGTTACTGCTGTTTGCCTTTCCCTTACCCCCCCAAACATCAACTACTCTGATCAGTTCATGAAGTGGATAAATACTTCCCTATTAAGCTCTCCTACCTGCTTCTTCCTTCCTGTAAACTGCACGAATGCTATACTGGTATCAGAGCAGGGGGTGAGGACAGTAGTAAGATGTGGGACAACCAACTGCTTAGAAGAAACAACATTAGTAGTTGATTTGGAACCACCAGGTCATACACAATGGTCCTAGGACTGCATGTCCTTATTCCCATCATTCTCCTATAATTTCTTGGATTTATTTATATCTCCTATCAAACAAAGCTTGGAAGGGTCTAGCAACCATCATCACTATCATCATCTCAGGGATATAATTGCAAATACTTCATGGATAAAACTTCCAGAAGTGAGGCAATACTGGAAGAGGACACAGAGAAAAAAGCATTTTCCAAACAGATTTATCTGCAGCATAGGCCTTATCCTCCCAAACAGGCCATTAATTTAGCAGATCTCTCTTCCTGCAGGCAGCTGTCCTTCACAAAGTATATCTGAGCTGGAATTAACAGCCCAGATGTCTCCCAAGAGGAAACCAAGTCCTTCCACTGTAAATCCCAGATCTGAGGGCAGCTCGAAAAGGATCCAAGCTATAAACTCCCTCCACATAGTTCATTACCAGAGAGACCAAGGATTGTCATTCCTCAAAGGGAGGGAGTTTTCTATATATAGAATGGAAAAACAGCACAACTGTTCTGCACACTGCTACGGCAGAGCTTGGTGGCCTGACAAAATACAGACTAAATAAAGCATTCCCATTGAGAAAACAGGCACTAAAGGATCACTGAATCTCAAGGTATGGGGCTGGGCATGGACTGGCCCTCCTGCAGCTCTGCCCAGCTGCTGAGATATCTCAGCATAGATAGGTGAAAAAGAAATGACCTACACCTTGGACCAAACCCATTTTATAGCACAAACTGCTAAATACAAAGCAGAGCAAATGTGGATGGAAAGTTTGGTTCCACCTTTGCAATTACAAACACAATGAACACGGATTGGGCTATTTACAACACAAATAGTAAAACTGGAAGGAGAGTCCAAGCACATACACAAAGCAGTGCTCTGCTCAGACAGCGGTAATAACTGAGCATGAGACTTCAAACCTGCATCAGAAAACTCGCCTCAGAATTCCAACAAAGAAAAACCTCCTTTCCCCACCTACACCCAGACGCTGTTATGCCTTAACCTGACATACTTCTCACACCCCCCTCCCAAGAGAAGAGATAAAACCCGCGGTAGACTTGGTGGTTCAAGTAGACTTGAACGAGCAAACAAGAGGGAGATCTGCCACCCGGTAAGGCAGCGTTAGCCCAGGGTAACGCGAGGATCTACCCTGGGAAATCACTTCGTGGTCTGAGCCGCAGCCACCTCCCGCTCCGAGAAGCGTTTCATTTCCACCTCTCTGCAGTCAATAACGCAGGGCTGCCGCGCCCTGCACAGCGCCTCAGGGCAC
>JANHGB010046056.1:951-17228 GCA_026283785.1 Coracopsis vasa | reverse complement strand
CATAAAAAGGACATGGAACTGTTGGAACAAGTCCAGAGGAGGGCCACGAGGATGATCAGGGGACTGGAGCACCTCACATATGAAGACAGGCTGAGAAAGTTGGGGCTGTTCAGCCTGTAGAAGAGAAGGCTGAGTGGAGACCTCATAGCAGCCTTCCAATATCTGAAGGGAGCCTATAAGGATGCTGAGGAGGGACTATTCATTAGGGACTGTAGTGATAGGACAAAGGGTAACAGGTTAAAACTTAAACAGGGTAAGTTTAGATTGGATATAAGGAGTAAGTTCTTTCATGTGAGGGTGGTGAGGCACTGGAATGTGATGCCCAGGGAAGTTGTGAATGCTTCATCCCTGTCAGTGTTGAAGGCCAGGTTGGAGAGAGCCTTGGGTGACATGGTTTAGTGTGAGGTGTCCCTGCCCATGGCAGAGGGTTTGGAATTAGATGATTTTAAGGTCCTTTCCAACCCTAACTATTCTATGATTCTATGATCTTACTAATTGATCACTTTTAGCATTAACTTTTGCTTGAGCTTAAGCTAATCAATTAGTTTTCCCTATATAGCTTTGAATAAATATAAGAAAAAAGGTAGGAGGAGGGTGTCTGTGATCCCAAAATAACACTTTTTAATTTTGTGCTTTGCCATCCTTGCAGCAGAAAACACAGAGGAAATGAACAGAGAAATTGTATCACTGGGTGTCTACAGCTATGTAGGGACTTAACTCTAGCCCTGTGAGAGCATGACTTTCAGAGGAGTGACCTAATGGCTGAGACTTACAATATGTCTTGCTCTGTTGAACTACCCAGCTTTGGTGAAAGTGATCAAGGTAAAGCCAAGGCCAAGGAGAGACATTTGCAGCTGCTCCACGTACAACTAACCAATATGCCAAAGCTGAGACATGGTCACTCATGCAGTCAGATATACCTCCTTTGTGGGAAGGCAGATAAGTTTGGAGGGAGAGGGTGTTTTCTGTAGAGACAGGTAAGGGCACTTCATTTCCCTACGTTAGGTCATCCCATTAAGTGCCTTAATCTAGGAGGAGGTAGCTAAACTGCTCCATTGTCTCAGAAGTGCCAGAGATTTGCTCATGGATGGATTTAAGGCCTTCTGGTGACCTGAAAGGGAGGTCATGGACTGCAGCCTAAAGACCATTTGGACATATCTACCATTTGTTCTGGAGACTAAACAAGCCAGATTTGCCTGTAGTTCAGCTGACTACTGTTGATGTAGCTAGAGATGACAGGAGGTGGTAGCAAGGTGCCTTGCCAGCTCCACCATTTCTCACATATTTTGTTGCCATTTGACCTATAACCTGGTACGTTTTTCTCAGTATACATCAGTGTATAGAGAATAATACAAGCTTTGTCTGTTCTCAATGTTTTAAGCACTTTTTCCTAGTTCACTTACAACAAAAGACTGGAATTCTGTACTGAATTGAATCTTCCATGTCCTTCTTTTAAACAAAAAAATTTTCCTGGCAAATCTGCAGCATTTCCCAGCTGAGTATCAATCCTGCCTGGAAGTGCAGCATTTGTGCAGGGGAAACCTGAACAATATCAGGTATTCAGCTGGATCTCAACAAGGAAGAAGTTCTTTACTTGTGAGGGTGGTGAGGCACTGGAACAGGTTGCCCAAAGAGGTGGTAAATGCTCCATCCCTGGCAGTGCTCAAGGCCAGCTTGAGCAGAGCCTTAGGTGACATGGTTTAGTGTGAGGAGTCTCTGCCCATGGGAGGGGAGCTGGAACTAGATCCAAACCTTAAGATCCTTTCCAATCCTAACCATTCTATGATCCTATGTTTAATTCCTTGCTAACCTGCTCTCATTTTTATCTGTAAGCATTCAAGCTGTTTAAAAGACACTTGACAAGATTTCACCTGCTGCTTTTTTCAAATGACTTGGAAAGCTCCATGCGTTCCTCACCAAGGCAGACAATGTAGACTTTACAACAACCTCTTCAAATTTACTTTCTACATTTTTGCATGTGGAAGTATGTGCAGCTACAAAAGCAAAATAATTAGATGTCAGCAATCCCTATAATCCAAACATGTTAAATGTTAGTATTGAGTCAGCAGAGATTTTCTCCAAGAAAAAACTTCAGATTTTGCTGACTGGTGCTTTTACCATGTTAAACCTCAGCAAATGTTTGTGGGGTTTTGTTGTTTTCAGCAACGTAATAGGAAAAGACCATTGTGGAATTATGAGCAGAATTTAACCTGGAATATTCCACTAGCTGTTTGAAACACAGAACTCCTGCACAGCTCAGATCACCTTTTTAAAAACAGCTATTAATAGTGTCCTTGGTGATCCCAGAGTGTTTCTTGCCGTTCTTGTGCTCCTGCCACTTCAATTCCGATGAGTTTTCTTGTTATAGCAGTTGAAGCTGATTTCCCTAACAACCTGACATAAGTTTTGTCAATCACACAACCTGTGATGATTGAGAGGTTTTAAAAGATAGTGAGAAGGATATCGAGGGTGGAGGAGAAAGAAATCATGGGTTGGTATTCTCTTAAATGTACTTCAGTTGGTGTACCTCACTACCTAATGGGGACTTCTGGCTCCCCTCTAGCACTCAACTTGCCCTATATCTGCATTTTGGTTTAATTTTCCTCTGGTTGAATGCAGATCTCTGCCAGAGAGTGCTTTCTGTTTTACTCACCCTCTTGTAACAATCTTCTCTTGATTTTGGAGCTATTGTCAAAGGCACTCTGTGTGTTTATTTCTGCTATGACAATATGAATAGCAAGAAAAAATGTTTTTTCCTTTTGATTTGGATACAACCTCTTCAGCACTCCAGGTTCTGTCTTAACTTGGTTTCTCGGGTGTTGCCCTTAGCTTGGCTCCTATCTATACATAAAACTTGCTCAGTGCAGTTTGTTGGTGCCTCAGACAGGCTAATCTGCTTGAAGGTAGGATCAAAAATCAAGAGCCTGTCTCTTTCTGTTCACTGAGGCTTGTATTGCAGCCACCTTGCAGTGAGAACATGGGCTAAATAAGTTGAGGGTTTGTGGTCCTTCAAAACCTTCTTGCAAGTTTGGCTCCCTACCTTGAATGTGCACAGACAGGTTCCTCTGCAGCTGACTGCAGAATCACCTTTGGGAAGCTTGGCTTATGGAGCTGCAGAGAGTGCTAAGACATATATGATTGTGTGTAGTTGTAGAGAGAAAGCAATGGCTGGAGTTTGGCTTTTCAGTGATGGTGTCTACACCTGAGAGAGAGTCATTCAGTAATGTTTGGATCTGGTTTCCAAACCCTGAAGTAAGTCTGAGTGATGGTCTCCCCTTAGATAATCTATCTTTCTTTTTTGAGTGTAGCTTTAGTCCTTCCGTTATTTTTCCGTACTAGAGCATGTTGTGCGGTTAATCCCCTTGTAACCTCCATTTTGCAAACTATTTTACACAGTGCTGTGGCCTTTCTGACACCCAGCTTCTTTTCGTACACAGAATATATATTTAGTTCCACTGCCTTTTATTGCAAACTCAAGGAAAATCTAAGAAAAAAAATCCTTTCTGAAGCTCTGGAGGAAGAAAAAAATTATCAGTGCTTTTTCCTTGTGAGGAGAAATGAAGTTTGTACCTTGTCTCAGTTTTATGAAATGAACTCTTTTTGCCTCCACTCTGAGAACAGAAGCTTAGCAATATTATTGTTATACTCTCAGGTAGAGCAGTTAATGCTGTGGCGCTGAATATTTCACTCTCTAGTGATATTCTTCCCATGCTTCTGAAGAATAATCTCTTAAAACTATCAAATGGAATTTAAATTGTCTTTATCTTGGTCTGTCTCTTTTTCTCCTTCAGTTTTTCGTGTTTTTTTTTTTTTTTTGTCCTTCTCCATTACCAACATGAAATAGTTCAGAATTTTTGAAACTTCATTTAAAATAGAGTTGCAGACATCCCTGTAAAGAGTAAATATATTGGCTTGGTCAGGAGAGGGCACTTGAAGTGCCAAGACTCTCCCAAGACTCTTGTGGGTCAAGCTACCCTTTTGAGAGATATTTACTGCCCTTGTGATTGAATCAACTGGAGAAGGACAATCACTGCTTTTTCATATGTATATTCTGGGAATGGGAGTATGCAAGTTAGAAAAGAAATTGTTAACCCATTTGTATCTGTAAGCTTCAGATCAGTACTCAAGAGCATTTGTGTAAAGCAGAGCTGCTCCCTTTGCCACCTCAGATGGGGAAATTGCAGTTATGATACATGCCCAGGAACCCAAATATTTCTTTTTTGTGCTGGGGTCTAAGAGCAAATCAACTGTGAAAGGCCATGCCCCTTGTTTCCTACTCTGGTAATACTCCCCTGCATTGGGAGGGCTAGGTGGCTGTGCCATCCACGTGAGAGGGAAGGACTAGTGATGACTTGTATTGTCTCAAATTAAATTGATGTATATTAAGGGACTGATATATGTACTGAGTCAGGTCGGTCACTGTCATGCACAGTTAGCAGTTTAGTTTGGAGAGGGGCAGGGGGTCACTAGGAATAGCCTTATGTTAAGCAGGAAGGAATCTAAGGAACATACAACCTCATGCACTTTTTTATTTCTGTGGGTTTGTGCTCTGAGTAGTACTTTTGCTCCTTTGATCACATCCTTGAACACCTTCCCCTTGTGCACGCCTTTCAGGCCCACTGCCTTCCAAATAGTTCCTGTGACAGCAGATACCCAGACTGAAAATGTTTGCCATAACTCATAAGTCAAAGTACTTTCAATCCCAGAATAGAGGCGACTGCATTCAGGCTTCATTACACAGTATTCATAACATAAACAAGCTTGCAATTATGTCATAGCAACAAGCACTGTGCTTACATGAAAGTTTGATTCAGGTCTCCAAGAGTGGAAGACCTTTGCAACCAAAATATCACAGCGACCTACTTCTCTGAAAGAGTGCCCTACATAATTTCAGAAATTAGATATGACACCAATATAGTAGGCCATATGGTGCCTTTTGCTGGTGTAGGGTGAACAGTGGGATATTCTTGGGGCCACACAAATGTCTGTCCACTGACTAGGTGAAGTCAGCTCATTATTAGTTGGTGTGAGGTGTGATGCTTGTTTTCTTGATGTTGTGAAGGCAACAAACTCAAAGCACCAATTGTATTAAAAAGCATTTGCTAATGGTATGGGCATGATCCTAAGAAGTGTTAAGCTTTCTTTGTTTATTGGACCAGTACTGTCTGCCTTTGGTTGCCACTGAGAATCCCAGAGGCTGTATCTAAAATTATTTCGACAACTCAGAACCTACCTGTCAGTAATTCACAAAGAGAGAAGGTTTCCCAGGAGCAGTTAGACACATTTAACTGATCTAATCCTGAGCTGCCACAGCAGGATTATGTATTTTTCTGGTGGTGTTTCCTCAGGTTGGCTGTAGAAGTTGTTAGATGTGTGCAAGATGTGTGTTGCTGATGCTGTGTCAGGGCAGTGCAAACAGTAGGGGAACCATTATCAGTGATGTCTATGTCAGGGACAAATAACATTAGCCACAAATAGCATGTTCTTCAATCAGACATAAGCTCTATAGCTAGTCATCTGAAGGAAGAGGCCTTATAACATCCCTTGAAGAAGAGAGGAGGTGGTGGTTAAAAAGCAGGAGGGGAGAAAGGCAGATATGACCCAATATTGAGCATTGCAGCACCTGATATTCATAGAATCATAGAATCACCTTGGGTGACATGGTCTAGTGTGAGGCGTCCCTGCCCATTGCAGGGAGGTTGGAACTAGATGATTTTAAGGTCCTTTCCAACCCCAACCATTCTGTAATTCTTGAATTACCATGAAGTAATAATCCCTCTCTGGTGTGTTATTTGTTCTTGTTATTTATTCATTTACATTTGTGCATCACTGTAGAAGTGATGTTTGTAAGTGAAAAAAAAAATCCCAAAAAACTAAAGGATCTGATTTAAGCCGTTTCCCTGTTGTTTCTCTAGGCCTTTCTTCTTAGACTGAGGGAACATTTTTGCCCTCGTCCCTGCTTTGTTTTTTAATAATACCTTTGGAATCTGTGCAGCATGAGCTTTTCTGCAGTGCTCTCTCTGGGTTATTGAGGTCTGGTTTTGTTTTTCCTTGATTTGTGCTTTTGTTTCTGAGGACTGCCCACATTTTTAGGTGTCTACTGCACAGATTTTATATGTAATAAATCTTTTCCCAGTCTGCAGACCTTGGCTAAAATACTAACTCTAATGAAATCCCTGCTGAGAGATGAGAAGAAGCAGTGATGCTTCAGGTGAGGCTGTTCAGGCAACACTGCTTGATGTATGCACAGGGCAAGGCTTTAAAGAGGAAAACTCAATGCATAGGCCATAAAGCAGTTGGTGGAAATTGCTCTGCAGATGTGGTGAGCTCCTTCTTCAGGCTCCCCTCCCACCAGCCAGCACAAGCATTGTGAGTGGTTATTGCTCCAGACAAGCTGGCATTTCTCACAGCCTAGTGTGTGTGTTTATTAGGTGGCATCCGTGGGGATAATCTCATTTTGGCTTTTAACCATGAGGTAAATGTTCGGTGACCTTCTGGTGATCTCTGCATATAACACCATGTGCTGTCAGCTACTTGATATTGGTGGTGATAGTGTTTCTGGCAGAGCCCCCAAGGTGGGAGCCCTCATTGTTCGGGGGCCTCCGTGTTTGCTGACAGACAGGAGGATCTTCTGCTGCCAACACAGGAGGCACCTGCTGATCAGAAACTTCTTTTATCACAATGTTTAATTTGCTGTCTCACAGCTTTTTGAAATAGAAGCCTTTCATCTCTTGAATTTGGAAAGGAGTGATATGATTATATTAAGCAGATGATGCCTATCTGTGACTGAAAGGAGTTTGGTTTGGTTTGGTTTGTGTTTTTTTTAAGATGGCAGTTACAGTAAAGTGCAGTGCAAGCGGCTCTGCTGCAGACGTGAGATGAGTCAGGTGTAGATAACTGTGCTCCTGTGGAGAGTGCCTGGGTTGTCCTGAAGGTTCCTTCTTCAGAAATGTCTGGTCTTGCTCCTTGCCTCTCTCTAGACTGGAGAGAGAGGCTACGTAACTCAGGTGTAACTCTCCTGAGTAGTGATGTAGGGTGGATTGGGTTTGGTTTGATTTTTCTTGGTTTTGAGGCAAAGCTGCTATTTGCACTGATGGAGCTTACCCAGGCTTGAAAAGCAAAAGTCCAGGGACTGTAGTGATAGGACAAGGAACAATGGGTTTAAACTTAAACAGGGGAAGTTTAGGTTAGATATAAGGAAGAAGTTCTTTACTGTGAGGGTGTGAGGCATCCCTGCCCATAGTAGGGGGGTTTGAACTAGATGATCTAAAGGTCGTTTCCAACCCAAACTGTCATATGATTCTGTGAAACCAGCATAACCCTGCTGGAAAAATAGCACCCAAGATGCTCCTGCTGCAGTATTCAACCAGTTTCTATGCTGATGGTGATTGCCAGGCAGATGTCTGGTCTGCATAAAACTTCAGCCGCTGCACTGATCTGACATAGATTTTTATTATATTTCATTTGAGGGTGGCATGCCTTTGCCATTTTGGAAATGTCACAGTTATCTTAGACTTGTAGCTACTTGTTAAGTCATAAAATACATGCCATAAAACTAGTGCCAGTACAGTGTACTCTCCTTAAAGAATGCTTTAGGGGTGGGCACATAATTTGAGCTGAGAAACATGGATGGTTGTGATGATTAAAATATCCCCGAAGGTTAGAATCTGTCTTATTGATTATACTGGGCAGCATTTCTGGGCAGCGATGCCAGTTCGAATGGCATTTGGACACAAATGATTCTTCTCTGAATGTTTTATAAGCAGAGCTTTTTTGAAAAGTGGTGGTTATGTGGGTTGCTGTGGGTTTTGTTTTTCCTTGATAGGAGTGGGTTTGTTGGTGCTTTGCATCGTGTCTGGAATTCAAACTAGAATGGGAATGTAATAAAAGCCATACTCAGTCAATAACTTTGAAGCAAAGAAGGAAAAACTGCTGAACTTTCAGGGCGGTGGGGTTTTGAGGGGTTTTGTTCTTTTTTTTTTTAACCTGAAATACCAACTTCTCTTATCTGTTTCCCTTCTCAGATTCAGGAAGGGAGTACTTTGCCCTCAAGCACAAGTATATATATACCCAAACTCCCCTGGGTCTTAAAGGTTTTTGCCCATTCCCTTTTCTTTTGCTGTTGCCTAAGGAAATGATTTGGCTGGCTCTACCATTCCTTGTTCTTTGTATTTCCACAGCTGATGGCCAACTACCTCAGGTTTTTAAGGTTAATTTGACTTCACTCTTGAAGACAACTGGCAGGGATGTGGGAAGGGTGTGGGATGTGGCAAGCAGTCTGCCAACTTTCTTAAAGCTGCAATAACAAAACCCAGCATTATCTTGAAGGTCTTACTGCTGCTTCCCTCTGCTGTGGTTCAGAAAGGTTTTGAGGGCCTAAGGAGTGAAATGCCTCACAGAGTTTTGTATTAATCCATGAGATGAATACCGTTTTGAAGAAATCCGTTTTATTTTAATGTTGCTCTGCATTTCTGAGTTTGAATGATGTACAGGTGTAGCACACTGTTACGACCACCTGTGCACAGTGGTCTGTAACATGGCTAATAAAGGGAGACAAGCTCCCAGGCATGCACTAGAAGAATGCTGTTCATTAGGAAGTCACTGGGGACAAGTAGTTTAATGCTTCCAAGTAACCAAGGCAGTTGCATAGACACAGTGAGATATATAATGAAGATTAAGCTGTTTAGTATTAATTAAACTGAAAGTCACAGTAATACGAGGTAGAAAAGAATGGTTTTGGTGCTCTTTGCCCATGGAGAAGCCATTATATTGACTTCACAGAATTTAGAGCCCAAAGGACTTCATTAGGTTGTCTAATTTGAGGGTGTAAAACGCCTTGGAATTTCATTCATATGCCTTTCATAATATTGACCCCAGGGGGTTTATTTGGATTAAATTGTTGTATATTACATTCAGATAAGAAGTCAGAGCAGGGGTCACATCAAAAGTTTAAGGTGTCAATCTGGATAACCCTGCAGTTCACACTCTGTGCTTAAAAAAAAAGGCAAAAGTGTCATTAGACCACTGCAGGAAAATTTCTTTGGGCTTCCAGTTCTGGGGATATGCTGCCAGCGTAACCAGGTACAGTCAAATAACACCCACCAGATTAATCACTGAAGAAGGAAAATTCTCCTTTTAAAGAGATTTAAGAGATAACTCCTTTACTGAAGCATGTTTTTCCACCCTTCCCAGTGGCTCTTGCTCTGGCATAGAACTTTGGAGGACTGCTCCAGTTTGCAGAAGGAATCAAAACTGGGATACACAGCAGGGGAGAAATCTGTCCAGTGGCTGAAGCTCTGAAGGGTGATGTCATTGTTGCCTTATGCAGATTGATAAGTATTAGTAGCAGCTGAGTGCTGTCCTGTTAAATATCTGCCTTTGGTTTAGCACAAAAAGAGATTGAATAGGGGAGAATTCATGGGCTCAGGGGTCAGAATTGATCACTGTAATTATTCAGCTTGACCCTCCATGGTAGAGTTAGCCGGTTAGTTTTTCCTATAAATTAGTTGGAGGCATATTTTTCAGAGAGAAATACAGCCTTCAGGACTCCATGTAGTGGAGAGTCTACCACCTGGCAACCTGTTCCAGTGTTTAATTACCCACACTGCTAGAAAATTGAGTCTTAATTCATGGTAATTTATTTATTCTAGATAATAAAGCCTTTGGGGCTGTCTCTCCTTTTGGTAAGTGTTTTTACAGTGCCTAGCACAAAACGATCTCTGACACCTGATGGGAGCCTAGGTGCCACCAGAATGCGCAAATAGCTTGTTAACTGGGAAAAGTAGATAGCCTCTCTCTTTACTCAGATAGTCTTAAAGAATATAAGATTAAGGAGTTAGGTTCTTCGGTGAAGTGACTTCTTTTTCTTCCCGTGTATTCCTCCTCCTTATCTTACAGGCTGTATGGTGATATTTTCAGTAAGGGAATGAGCATTGTTTTTCACTTCTTTTGTTTTCCGGGGCTGGCACTAAAAGTGTTCCCCTTTTTCAATTTGTCAACTGCATTGACAAATTACCCTTTGGCAAAGAAAACAGCACAGTAATATTGGAGTATAACTTTTCTGTCAGTCTGGCTTCCTTTATTTCTGCCAAGGGTATTGCTGGGAAACTCAGAGATATGGCTGTGTATTTTTGTAAATATGCTAATAAGAATGTTGATCCTGGCATAGAGAATGTGTTTTAGAATAAATGCCCTCATAGGTCAAAAGAATAGTTAAAGTCTGGAGGAAGTATGCAACATGACTACACATTTGCCTGATTTGGGGCTGCTGAAATATTATCTTATGCAGGTTGGGACTAAAAAGGTGTTAGGTTTTTTGAATTGGCTGCCAGTGGCTCCAACAGGCTCTTGGAAAGCCAAGGATTAGTCAGATGGAGGAATGTCTTGGCCAAAATTCTTCTTTTATCTGGCTAAACCCACTCCCTTGGCAGAGCCGCACTGTATTCTTATAAAAGCTGCTGTGGAAGCTTGAGGTCAATGCAAGACTTCTTTATGAATATTGGATCCTCCTGGGACCACTTCAAGTAGATTGAGAGCTCCTTTCTACTCTGGAATGTTATGGTGAATATGAGCCATTTCTGGGGCATTGTGATTTTTTATGAACCTGCTTCTCCAGATTCCCCTTTTGTTTATCCAATCAGTACAAATGACTTCTTGACAAGGTTCCCAATTCTTGACAAGGTAGGTGGTTTTGTCTGTCATGCGTTATAGCAAAGGACTGATGGCTCCAAACAATAAACATGTTGTTCCCATCTCAAGATGTCAAGTGCAAGTGTCTTTCAGCTGTGATTACTGGCATGCCGTCTTTGGTTCCATTTGAGATCTCTTAATCTTTGCTATGCTGGGAGGACAGCTCACAACAAAACATTACCTAGCAACAAAAATACCTCAGGTTGGTTCAGGGAAAGCAACAGACGAGTTGTTATTTATCATGCTGAGATGATGCATTGTGGTTTAAAGAACTGGAAAGGAAAGGCCAGATTAAATATTGACATTTACTATATTCCAACTGTGTTAGCTTTCACTTTGGCTGACATGAAAATATGCATTCAGTGAAAATGGGAAATAAAACCCCTTGTTTCTGTTCTCCTGGATATCCCAAAGTGGAGGGGAAAAAAACCCCAAACCGAACCCAACAATGATCTGTTATTTGGGGAAGTTGCAGATATAGCCTTCCAAATCTGAGATGCCGAAGGGATTTCAGTTCTGGTCCTAAGGGCTACTGGAGTTTGAGTATCAAGATTAAAGGGTAGATTGTCTTCAATGGAAACCATTTTACTTTAAATGAGAACTTTAATGAGCTCACTGTGTTAAAAAATGGATATAATAAAGAGGTATAATAGTAGTGAAAGACCTGAGACTCACCAGCAGCCTACGACATGCTGTATTTAAAGAGTAAATGTTGATGCATTTCCAGCAGATGAAAACCTGACATTGTTTTAGCCATCTCTAGTCAATGGCGTTAACTTCACGAGGTGAAGTTAGACCTTAGTATAACAGATCTCCTTGATCTTAATTTCACATGCCAAGTTCTTCTAAAGATTCTAGAGAAAGGATGGTATCATGAGCTGTTACTGAAAATATAAATAGTCCATAACCATATAGGAAAGAAATGTGGTTAGAAATGAGGAAGGTAGTGTTGTATGCGGAGCATTTTGATGTTAAACCATACTGTTCTGGAAATGCTGGGGAACTTTCCGCTCTGCTCTTTCTCTTAGAGGTGGTAATTTGGAACGGATCCGTGCATTGCGGCGTGGGTAGTGTGAGCAAACAGTGTCACAAGTGGGCATGGGTGGGTGGTTGAAATCGTAATTCACATTTTTCTTCATATGATCTTCACTGAGCTGAAATGGTGCCAAATCAGTCAGTCTGGTTTTGCTGAAGCCATTATTTTCCTGGTGGTAGCTCTTCATTGTGGCCATCATTTGCTACATGCATTACCTGCAGGCAGTGAGGAAGGAGGATAACATAGATCGGTGGAAGGACAAGTGGAATTGGATAAAGGGCTAAAATAATCTAGTATTAATTTCTGTTGCATCTTTTAAATTAATTGATTAGCACAAGGAAAAGAGATTAAAGGCATTACTGTCAAAGTCCTTTTGACACTAGAGCTCCATGTTGACCAAAAAATACTACTGTGTGGTTCTTTACTGGTTTCAGTAAACAAATGCCTTGCATTCATCAGCCAAAGAAACAACTTTAGGCTTGCTACTTCCAATGAGTTAACTTGTCATCTGGAGAGAGTCTGGTTTTACAGCCTGTGTGTGCATACTACAAGACTTTAAGCAGAATAAAAGAAGTTATTCCCTGGAGAGTTAAGATAGCTGGGGGATGATACAGGCTAGCATAAAGTTATTGTCTGGGTTTTTTTAAGCTGTTGCTGTATCCTTGCAAGTAGTTGAAAAATGTCTTTCCTCTGGTAATAGCCATAGGTTGTAGGTAATGGCTTGTCAGAAACACCATTGGTTTATAAAGATTAGTTATGTGAAAATGTCTGCAATGCTGTTTCTTGCTTGTCTGCTACCCAGAGGGTACAACAGAGGGACACAAAAGAGGGGCAGGGAGTACATAGCAAGGAAGCAATCAAGACATTTTCTTTTAAGAAGTAGTAGATGGTAAGTCTCAAAGTCCTGGATATCTGTGTGGTAGAACCATGTGAAGAAACCTTTCCAAAATCAGAATCTTGCTCCGGAGTCAGGAGTGTTCCAGAGACACCGACTTGTTTGTCATCAAGGATACCTGATGATAGATTGGGTAGTAGGATTTTTAAGAAGTATAGAAGATCAGTTTGCTTGCTTTCACAAAACCTCAGCATTAAACAAAATGGTGGCTTTGTGTGAAGGAAGTAATAAGGGAATCATCTTCTGTTTGGTATTTGAAATACCACAAAGTTAGCTAACAAATTAAGGAACAATTTGAATTTTGAATGTTTTGTGGTAACATCAGTGGGAAATGAACAAGGTCATGATGCTCTGAAAAGCAACAGGCCACAGTCTTAGTAGTTTTCTCCTGGATCTCTGGACTTTGCAAAATTGCTGCTGAAGGTTGAGTGAGAAGCTAGCTGTAGAGGAGTGTGAACCACGAAGCAGGTGAGGTGTAAGCCTGAGAGAAACACAGTTTAGAGCTAACATAATCTTGTCACAAGTTTCTGTCAAAGTTGGTAGCTATTTTTTTAGGGAATTATTTCAGTATTTCGTTTTTTAAGTTGTCAAAACATTTCATTTCAGATTTTTTTTTATTTTAAATTTCACGTTTTTTACAAGACAACTTATGTTGGAGAAAATTTAAGTACTAAATGCAGAAAAACAAAAACAAACAAGCAAACAAGAATGTTACTCATTCTCTGTTCTCGGCTGCCCAATTTCTCTTTGAGTTGAAGGAAGCCAAATATCCTTTTTAGTCCTGTGGTTATGATGCACAATTAAAAAATGGCGAATAAGAAATACTTCAATTACACAGAAGTTTTTTGGCTCTCAGGAAAAGATCAATCAACCTAGTTTTCAGTGATTGAGATTCGGGAAAGTCATGTTAGAGACTTTCACTTCCTTCCTTTTATCTTCCTCCTGCATGGCTACTGTAACAGGCTGGGGGAGGAGGGAGGTTTGGCAGCCAGCAGGAATAAGAGCACTTATCACCACTTGAGGGGATTTGGGAGAATTTCTTCAGCAGATTGGAGGGAAGAGTGAGAAGTTCACATCAGCCTAGAGGTATGTGTGAGATTTGCTGAGTGACTTTTGTGGTAGATGCCCTTAGAACACACTGTTGTCAAAATCCTCTTGAATTTGGGTGGGTTTTTTTTAAGGAATTCTCTCTCTTCATTATATCCACCAGACCTTCCCTTCCAGTTAACAAAACCTTTGATCAGTAGTGACAAAGTGGCCTGATCTCCCTTCTCCAGCTGTGGAGTGCTGCTGTGGGTTCCCATGTAGCAGCAAAGAGCGACCTTTTTATACCCTGCATCCTAAAGGCACCCTAATGTCTGCCACCTCATCTGATTGTCACAGCTGCTCCAGCAGTCACAGAGACCTAACCATGGCTTTCCTGCTGCAGCTGCTTGCACCCACAACATACCACATATTTCACGTCATGGAGAATCTGGCATACCCATGAATGTGTCCTGCTGTCTTTTTGCTGCTTGACAGGACACACTGAGGACAACTTTCCGGCTCAAACTTGGCCTGTCCCAGTGCAGAGTGTTAACTCTCCGCGGCACTGGTTCATGGCTGGGACACTTAATTTTTCCATCTCTTTGTCCCTGTTTTTTTAAGTGGTACAAAGCTGCTATCATTCTCTGAAAAAATAAAATCAGAAACACTCAGAGATACATGATGTTCTTGTTGACATAATTCTGAAAATGCATTGAAAGACCCTGGGTGTCATTGGGATGGCCAAGTGTTGCAACAAGAATCTTGTTATAATTGTGGCTTCTTTTTATCTTGCCATTGGACTTTGCCTCCAGGGTCGAAACTGAATGTAGCTAAATCTCTGTGAAAAAACTCTTGAGAAAGCTTTCATGCAGAAGGAGAGAATGGGTGACTCAAAGGCATAAAGCAGAGGTATTGTCGACCAGTCAGGGTACTGGCACTCAAAAGCGGCTATCCTTGATTACTGTCTATTGGTAACATCACGGCTTAAAATTGTTCTTGCTAAAAATAATGTCTGTATTTTAAAGTGAAATTGTCCCTTGTAAAAGATGCTAACTTGAGGGACCTAGAGATGAGCACCTGTTTTGTTGAGGTTTTGGGAGCAAATTGGAAGCACTTTATTATACAGTGAAATCTGGCAATGTCCAAAACTTGGATGCTGTTACAATTCTGTGATGGGCATATCCAGCCTTTTTTTAAACAGACATGTTTTTCCACTAAAAAATATTGAAAAATTATTATAATGTGTCATCCATCAAATCCATGCTGGTCTTTTTTTGCCAGGGCAATGGCCTCAGTTGAATATGCAATATGAGACTGTATTTCTATCAGGAAAAGCAGTGTGCAGAACACATCCATTAACTTTGTCTTGTCAGCCCAAGTAGCTGAGACTTGCTGGGCAGAGTCTCGTTACTTGGTCCCAGTAGCACCAAGCCTTCAGATTTCATTTTAGCTATGCATTTCTTCATAGTAAAGGGAGGGTTTTTATCCTTCCAAGTTGGATTTCTATGCCTGCCCATCCCTAACACAGAAAATTGGCTTCTTTCTTCACGCTCTGGCGTGTAGTCATCTGGGGAATAGTCACCACGTTCTTACCAGAGCCACATTCCATTCTAGTTCTGACAAAGGTCTCTGGATCATTTTCTGTCTCAGGTTTGTCAGCTATCACTGGTATCCAGAGCATGTGAAAGGAAAGGAGGCACACCTCACTTTGAACAGATGATTTACATAAGATTCCTCAATTTTAGTTGTCCTTGCTGTATGCCATAAAGAGCTGTCTGGAAGAAAGCATGTCACCTTCTGCCCCTCATCTTCATGCAGATTTTAGTCTTTCTTTACGTAAAATGTTCCTTTGATGTTCTTGAATCACTGGTAGTGATAAAACAAATTTGTAATATAATTGTTATGCCTGAGCAGTTTCTTCAGCAGAAACTACAAAGAACTTGATTGAAATACATGTATGTAGTAAAAGTGGGTAAGTCTGTATGTATTATGTCTGCCCTGAATTGGTTGAACCCCAAGGAAGCTAGTATACTACTTTCATGTAGTAGGCCATGTACTTTAAGTACTAAACCTGATGAAAGGAGTGGTTTTAGTGGAACCAAATGGAACAGCACAGTTTGAAAAGACAACATGTCCTGAAGCACGGAGGAAGGAAGTGAAGAGCTGGAGCGCAATCTTCAGTGTATTGATGCTGATCACAAGTGGTAACAGATTTAAAACTGAAATACTCATCTATCTACTGGTATCAAAGGGAAAAGAATGAACTCAAACATATCCTCACCCTCTTTGATGCTATATGATTTAAAATATGTGCTGACATTCAAGAGATGAAAGGTGAAACAAGAAAAAGTAGCTTTAAAACAAGAGATTTGCTAGCAGTTCTCAAGGATTTTGTTCAGTTTTAATACTGAGAAGATTTTTTTTAAGTACATTAGACTTTTGAACAGAAGAAAATTGCCATACCTAATGTTACTCAACATTCACAACAACCGTGCACAACAACCCAACATAAATGAGTATTTTTAAAGATGGGATGCCCCACCTGAACTGGGGACTTGCAGACTGGTTCTGACCAGGGAACTGGTTGGTCATGGTGTGGACATGTCTCATAGCTGGGGCTAGCAGGCACCT
>JANHGB010046054.1:21910-52387 GCA_026283785.1 Coracopsis vasa | reverse complement strand
TTAGAAAGAGCAATATCATTTTATACTTGTATTGTACTCCTATACTCCTATGTAACGAGGAAAAGAAAGAAAGATAAATGGAAATATAATAAAGATGTTATTAAATACACTTTGGTAACATTTATATAGAGTTTGAGGGGGTTGATTACTAATGAAGTATGTGTAAAGCAACAGCTTCAGAAAAAAATGCATTTTTTTTTTATCGTCTGTGAGAACAATTTTAAATTGTCTAAATCATTCAGTCACCAGCTATTTTTTCCCATAAATATTTTACATGAAGCAGGATGTTTGTCCTCTGTTCTTCTGTCATCAAACTACTAAGACCAGCCATCTCTAGACAGGTAAAAATAAAGCATGGCATAATTTCAGCTGCTAAAGGAAACATTATTTGGAAAGATCATATAGCTGGGAGTATGATTATAATGTCTTGTTTTGATTCCTTTTTTCCCTTAATTTTCACTTGAAAGGAAAGGCCAGATGTTGAGCCATTTTGAACTAGCGTCTTTCTTGCTCTTTCTCTTCCTCCCCAAGTACATGAAATAGCTAATATTGGCTTTCCAAGTGAAACTGTGACACTTGAACTTGAAGAAACAGGAATATTGGATCTCTCTCTGCTATTTATTACCCTGCCAAACACTAAACAAGGCTATGATCAAACAAAACTGTGGTAATCCAGTCTTCTGAGAGATTTAATTGGCATACTACACTCTTTATTTTTTCTACAAAATGTCCTGAATTGCAAACGTTTGAAAGTTGGGGCTTAATCTGCAGATAGAGCTTCTTATTATTACGCATAAATGTGGGAGAATCGTATTTGAGACTATCCTTGAAGTAACAGAAGATCTGTCTGTAATGAGATTTCCAAAATTACTGTAGGGAATTCTCTACAGTGGAAGTGCTTTCTTCTTGGGTCATTAGATTGCCATAAGTCTTAATTTTCCAGGCATTTTACTTCTTCTCCCTCTGTGTCATGCTTTTTATCAGGGTTCAAATCTGGAAATGCCATTGTCTTTTCAAAACTGCAGCTTCAGTTTTACTGAACCATGCATTCAAGAAGATGAATAGAGACAATGCATCAACAGTAGGATTGGTCTTTCTCTGTTAGAAAAACAAACAAAACAAAACAAAAAGGGGTCAAAAGACAGCTTTTCTGTATTTTGCAAAGTAAACCAAAGAATAAAGGAGAAGAAGCTACAAGATTAAAACTGCTTTTATTTAAGGAACATGGAGAGAAATCTAATGGAAAGAAAATCAGCCAGAAATATAGGATTGGAGAACACATTTTGTGTCTTCTATTCAAATTCACACACAACACGTCATATAATTCCTTTTATAGGGTAATTGAGCTCTATCTGAAAACCATTTTGGTCAATTTTTACTGCAAGTCTGTTTAGGAGGCCACCAGAATCTTACTGCTTGGTAAAGCAGTGAGTTGGCAATGTCCTTCCAGTTTCCAGAAAAAATGGCAGACTTGACAACTCATTTCCAGTTCCTCAGCTGGGAATAATCAATATAATGTTTCATCTGAAGTAGCTCTTCTTTTATCCTAGTATTACTAATGGTTTATTGACAGACATATGTATTTGGGGAAATTATCTGAGGAAAACAACTGAAGAAGGGTTGATGGGAGGAGTATTAGTTGATGACCATGGGATCATCACTGTTTTGGAGCCATGAAAAGGCAAATTTACAAATTGAGGGGCCAGAGCCAGCAACAGGGAACTATTCATAACAGTATAGCCTGGCAATGCTACAGTTCTTGTTGCCATCATTCAAGGATTAAATGAAACAAAAAATATACTAAAGGAAGCAAAAACACAGGAAAGCCAGCAGGGATTATATGCTTTTCCTGAAACAATCAGAAAGAGGGAAGAGAGAGTTAAGCTAAAGGACAATATTGGTCCAAGTAATAGTAGTGGGAAATTAGAACTGAGTGTCTTCACGGTGCGAAAAAAAGGAAGGTCTGAACTGGTTGGTCACAGAAAACCTTGAACTGTCTTCTACTTGGAGCAGTGGGGTGAAAACTGACCTGCTTCTAATACACTTCAGACTATACATCTGGCAAACTTTGTCCCATCTTGACTTTAAAAGATTGTCTTCTTTGTTTCCATATTTTCCCATTATTTTATGCATCTGATTATACGGGTTTTGAGGTGGTTATGCATGCATTAATCCCCTTTTCGGAAGGTCTTTCCTCTTTATCTGTGACATAAATTACTTTTAGACACTTTTAACTGGAGATAGCTTCAGGCCTCAAGTTCTTGAGCTCAGGTTAATCATATTCAAGGTTTTCAACCTAACCGACTTTCCTACTCACTTCCTGTATCAAAACAGATCTTTCTGAAATCCCAAGCCTTACCTACTGTCCTACTTCTGTATGTATTCACTTTAATTTAAATTGAATCAACTTTTTAATTAACCTAATGTTAATTAATTACTTAAAGTTATTTTCTCCAAATGTAGTTCTGGGGAATACTTGATTAAGAAACATGACAGCTAAACACATCTAGGAATACAGAGTTCCTTTGGCTATTAGTTGCATTTTTTCTCCAACATATACCCTGAGAATGAAAATTTCTCAGTGTCGTAACTGTTGAGAATAGTGTTTCTCTCCTTTAATTTTACAGAAAACTCTATCCATAGACACTTGCATATCTGATTCCCTGGTTGCAGACAAGACTTCTATCAATAACTACCCCAGTGGACTTTCATCAGCCTTTCAACAAGTGACTTTGGCCCTGGAAGATCTTTTTTAATATATACCTATTCCTTCTTTCTTTTTCCTTTATATTTTATCATATGCAGTGTTTTTTCTGCTATTTTTCCACTTTTTCTCTGAACTTTTTGATAAGCCCAGCTATATTTAATACCTGTTTTCTTCTCCAGGGAACTGATCAACCAAGTTTCTTCTGTCACCAAATATCTGATTCTTGTCCTCTGTTGCCAGTTCAGGATTCTCTACTTTGCTGTACAGGCTCCTGGACTTGAGACTGCTTTAAAACCCATTAAAAAGATTTCTGTAAAATTAACTAAAAAAAATTCAAGGGGCCTGTGTAGTAATTCAACTGACATGGTACCTCAGTGTTTCACTAGCATGCAGAAAATTTGAGATGGGAAGGTAGTAGTATCCAAAATTTTCAGATACTGACAACCAAGACAGATCAATTAAATGTTTATCTAAGGTCATACTGGAAGTTCATATAGCAGTATAAAAATATTTACTGCAGCTTTCTTGTGTCTCCAGTCCCATGCCTTAACGAGAATACCTACCTGCCCACCATCTGCGTGCAAAACACAATGTAGAAATACTGTAGGACTTTTCAAATGGCAATAGGATAAGAAGACCCTTAATATGCAATGGCCTGTCAAACTTTGTGACAGTTCACCCTTCACTTTTTCCTGGTAGTTATTGTCACAGCCATCTGTATGTTTAAAACATAGTTTGTAGAATATGCAACCAAGCATCTGATCCTTAATGTACACATCCAAATTCTTTGAACTTCTTGAACATTAGGGGAAAGCAACCATTTGTGACTTTTTAATTGGTGTCAGTTGGCTGAATCATTGTTACTATATGACATATGTTAAAAGGACTGTTCCTGCTGAAGGTAGGTGCATAGAATGTCACTTTACGTTTTTTGCAAGTAGCCAGTATCTCATCAGTTTTGCATAGCACATCATTAGCAACATCACACAGTGTGACAGTATATTGTGCCTAAATATGAAAAGCTGATTCCTAGCTGAAAATTATTAATTTTTTTAGGTAGGAAAGCAGTTTTTGTATCATAATATGGGTTCCTGAACCAAAGTGATTCTGTGGTCTGTCACAAAATTGCAAGGTAACAGATTCCAGGGGGGAATCTTATACATTTATTCACATTACCAACACACTGCAAACAGTTTCTCTCTCATTTGTTTTGGCCCAAGGTCCTCTTAATCCTGTATCAGTGCTAGCAGGCTAGAAGAGTATATAGAAACAGATTTTGTTTTAAAGATTTCTTTTCAAGTCCTTATTTTCCATGCCTTCTTTATAGTTGATTGAAGAACATAAAGTTATGTTAGTTCTAATTTGTATTTTTAAATTTTATAAATTTTTAAAAGAGTTATAGATATGATTCATACTATTTCTACTTTTCTCTGCCCTCAGACACTGAGAATATGTGCTCTGCCACTCCTATTAATTTGAAGAATAAGAATAGATTCTTTGATTTTAAGACTAGGTGAGTCTGTTTATCCTCAGGGAAGAAGACATGATATGAAATCCTGAATTCACTAAAAGCCCTAGAAGTAACTTCTGCAGAGCTGGGATCTTTGCCATTGTTCTATACATAACATTCTATCTTAAATATGCAGGAGATTCCTGCATACATCTCAGTCTTTAAATTCAACCAGTCTTTTCTATATCACAACTCACTTTATGGTACTGGATGACTTTGCACCAAGACACATGCTTGCAACCATTAGAAAGGTCTTTGCGTAATACAGTAAATATTCGGATTGAAAATTCCACAAACTCAACAGAAGGCATAGACTGAAAATCTTATCATAAATGAAATGACAACTTCTGTCCTTTATATATAACCTAAGAGGGCATGCAGGCGTATAGACTTAAAATTCCTACCCATAAAGAACTTATAAACTAAAATAAATTTATACAAATCTTAATGATAAACATATCTCTTAGTTTACAGGATTGTAATTGCAGATTCTGTATTTTAAAGCAAGAAAGGATCAAGGCAACATACCTCTTTCGCTGCATTTAAAAACACAGGTGACTTCTATATCAAGCAAAAACTTGGGAATAGGGAAATACTAGCATTTTTAGAAAATAAGTCACCAGAAGATGATATCCAAGTAGAATTTGTAGAAGTAGGATTGATCCTCATGACATCTTACAGCTGAAACTAAGACTCTTTAAGGTGTTTTCACTGGATATAAATTGTGAAACTGACCTAACACTAACTGCAGTGTCAAAGATCTAATAACCTTTCTGAATGATCTGATGGTTAAACCAAATTGCATTAAACCAAACTCAGAGTAGGAATGTGACAATTTGTAACGAAGTTCCAGTTATTTTGAGAGATCAAAAGTACTAAGAGCCTTCTCAGAGAGCAGCATCCTTGATTGCTTTCAGTATATAAATGCTGGTGTGAAACATAAACAAAGACTTTTCACAGGAATGATGAGTTTGAAAAACAAATGACGTTGCAAGGTGCTCTGCCTCACTAGAAAACTGAAGAACAAGGGAAAGATTTTATATAAATCCGTTTTCATTTTCTGATGCCTAAATACATTTTTGTAAATGCTCAGTCAGAAAGCCTAGGAAAAGCTAGTCTAACACACAGTATGGAGAAGTCAAAGCTGCAAACTCCCAGCTTTGGAATGCCTCAAAATATACTCTGATCAAATGCACGTCTTCTTCAAGATACAC
Source organism: Coracopsis vasa (assembly GCA_026283785.1). NCBI lineage: Eukaryota > Metazoa > Chordata > Aves > Psittaciformes > Psittacidae > Coracopsis > Coracopsis vasa. Next base: position 46,956 of record JANHGB010046054.1, on the reverse strand, counting down.
TCTAGAGAAGGTTACACTGAAAAAACCAAACCAAAACAAAACAAAATGAAACTCCAACATTTAAAAACACAAGGAAAACTCCTGGAGTTATCTCCTTTTAATACCTTTGTGTGTTTCTTCAGACTTGATTGATCTTTAAATTTCTTATTTCTTTCTCCCTAGTCTGCCACTGCTGAGGCAGTTATCACAGGACAGTCCCTCTGCAGATGTTGGAAAGACTGCCTTTGACCCATCAGTGCATTTATAGCTGCTAACTAGCCTCCCTAGATTGCAAAGTAGAGAGCTTGCCAAGTTACCCAGACATCTGGAGGGGTTTGGGCTCCTATTTTCTTGGACAAAGCATGAAGATGACTGTAATGAAAAGAGTCTGTCACAGTGAAAATCTCTTTGGAAATGGAATTCAAGATCACTCTCTTCAGCAAAAGCATATGATATCTCTTAGGCTAACCAATTGGCTTCCCTGCAACATCCCGGTGGAGCCATTCTCCCTCTTCTCACATCATTATCCACTGCTTCCAATGCTCTGCCCAGTTGTTGTAGTGCCAGATGAGCTCCTCCTTAGCCTGGCAAACATCATTATAAATGAAGGAAGATAGACCACAGCCTATACTACCTTGGGTTGTTTGTTTGTGCAGCATCTGTGAAGAACATTTAGGATTAAATGAGCACTCCTACCCCATGGGCACTGACAGAACAGAAAACCAGAATGAGTTACTGGGCAGATATGTTTTTCCTGTGTGACTAGAATCTTTTGCATAGATTGCAAGCGTGGTATGGGAAGCCAGAAAGCACATCATTACATTAGGAGTATGTGAAAACTGAGAATGCTAATGTGAAACAACGAGTAAGGTCCAACCTCAGGAATATTTCCTACCTATGTCCTTGTTTTCTCTCCCATCATTAACATTTCAGTGTTGCTCTTAATCATCTTGATTATCCTCTGCCATACTAAGCACTACAAACAGGTTCTCTGAAGTTTTAGCCACTGCTTGTGACTGGATGTCCGAAGAGACTCGGCTTAGTTCTTGAAGGGGATCCCAAAGAACCTGGGAACCAAGGAAAGTCATGCTCTTTTGCATCTTACCTTAGTTCATAGGGGTACGCAGTCAATCTATCAAACTGGCTCACAGTCAAGTGCTAATACCTTATTGCCAAATGGTGATAGCTGACTCTTCTTCTAAGGAAGGGTAGTGTGCATCTGTGGGATTACTGTTATATTGAACTGATTTGTGGTTTTCTCACCTGGTCTGTGGTCATGCACCAAATGAAAACGGTTCATAGCTGTGAATGGTTAAGTCCTGTCTTCCCTGGATATATCCTTGGGCCATGTTGCAACCTTCCTTCATGTCCTCTGTCTTAATCTGGTACTAATCACTGACTGTCTACAACTGTGTTGCACCAAAAATACAGTGATTTAAGGATTCACTTGAAGGAAGAAACAAATAGATTGATCAAAGACATCATTTTTAGCACAGTGATGGTAGTGGCAGAATCTGAAAGATCTGTGTAAGTGTTCAACTCTATCTTCATATGTGAAGATGGTTCTTACAGTTAAAAAAAAAAAAAAAACACACTGTTTTGACCAGGTTAAAATTATTTTTGCATCTTGTGAATCCTTACCAACATTATTAATAGCAGGTAGGAAAGAAGGGACTAAAGCTAAAGATAAATGAGGCTTTATTTAATTTATTCATGACAGTAGAATGACAGCAGACATCATCTCTTGAAAGAACATTTGTTATAGATTCCTTATAGAATTAAGGAAAGGCAAAAATTGTTCTCATACATTAATCTTTTGTGAAAAGATCTAAGCTGTGAGAATTGTTGTTCTGATGTGCTGGGACTGTTAGACTTAATTATGTATATATGGTTTGGATGATGCCATGAGGTGGATTGGAAATGTCTAAGGAGATTATAACTGACAATCTTTTAATGACCATCCAACATTTAAAAAGTCTGAGAGAGCCACTAGATTATTTTCTTTTATAGAATTTGTTTTATCTTTGACGGGTTATTTTCACTTTTTCTGACAGTAATACAAAAAAGCCACAATTCACTGTCCAAATATTATTCCAAATAATCTTGCTACAGCAAAGCAAATAGCTGTAAATTGCATTGCAAAACTTTTTTTTACTTCTTATACCCATAAGAAATCAGAAACAGTGAAGACATTAGGTCCATCCCATAAGATGTAGTTACATAGTGCTTCCCTTTCATATGACTGTTACACCTTTGTAATTGTACCTCTGAAAATTCAAGCCTCACCGAAGGCTTTACTGCTGAGTTTGGCCCCAGCTTGTCTGGAGCACAACATTGACAGAACTTGGCACCACTGTCCTCTGAACTCCCTCAGTAGATAGATACAACTTGAAGTCAGAAATCATTTCCTCTACTACGGTATTTTTTTGTTTTCTCAGTTAAATCCATTATGAATTTTACCTACCTTTCACACTATGCCCACGTATAGTAAAGAAAATTCCTGTCCTTGCTAGAGCTTGCTCTTCTTAAAACTGTAGAGTCTGTGCTTCTGCTATCTCTCTGGAAGCTGTATGGCATAGATAATATTGTTGACCTGTTTAATGCTGTTAAATGGTCCCTCCTAGTCTGTTTACAGTTTTCCTCCCAAGCTGGGATCAGAACTATAACCCTTTGACCCACCTCATATGTCTAAGCCTTAACTTGTCAATCATAGCAGATTTTCTGCTTTTGCTGTGTTTCAGCAAGGTTATTATGGTGTGCTAAGGCCATAAACCCACTTACTCTCTTGTGGAAGTCCAGCACATATGGTACTACTGACTCATCTGATGCTTCCAGCATGATTTTCTGCTTGTCCCTCACAAGATCAAGGAGCTCTCTCACCCTCCTGCAAACAAGAACATGTAAGGCATAAGCTTCATGGTCTCTTCTGAGACCCCTTGACATGCAAGCAGAGATTGCTATAGTTATTTGTCTTTTTATCCCTACTTTTGGCTTTATAGGTCTCAATATGACTTTGGCTGTCCAAGTAGACCCTTACAACTCCCTCCCCATTCTCTTGTCCTCACATTGCTACTAATAATATAGGAAGATCTAGAAACTTCAGTCTCAAAATCACTTTCAGAGTACTTTGAGGATACTCAAAAACATTTGTGTTTTGTTTGTACATTTCCTTATTAATTTGCTTCTTAACATCATTCTGTCTCAAAGGGCCATCCCATCAGATGACTCTATAATTCAGAATGTACTTAAGAAGATATCAAATATTTTGTTTTGAAATACGATAGAAATGATTGAACAAAACAGCACCTAATATTATCTGTGATCAAAAATAGATTAAATGGGAAGCAGGAGAGTATATAAATTGGTAAAGAGGACAGATAAGCTTTTAGCTGGTTACTTGCTTTGTCTCTAACAGTGGACAGTATCAGATGAGGGAGAGGACATTTTAAGACACTGTGATGTACAATTATTAAATTTTACTCATACAAAGTTTTTTTATACGCCCTATCATAATATTCCCTGAGGCAGGAATCTCTCACTTTCTAGTTGGGTTTCTTTTTTTCAAAGTTTTTTGGTTTTTTTTTAAATTATTATTGCTTTTAATAATTTTTACCACAACAGCCTTACTTGTAGCTTTGAAAGACTTTTTAGGTGGAAAGTTAGCTGAAAGATAGTACTGTCATGCAGAAATGTAAGGCAGAGGAACTCTGTCATAAAGGCCACAGAGATTTCTTGGACATTTGAGTTATTTCCTTCTGTTTCTTTTGGTTCTGTCTTCCAAACAGGTATTTAAAAATATGTAGCACATATTGTACTAATATCTTGGAGAAAAGAAATACTGGAAAAAATCCCACAAAACAAGAATATTTCTGTCGTATGTCCTTATGTCACATTTGTGAACAAACATACTATCCAACTCATGAGTTTTGTTCAAACTTGTGAGGGTCTCCATTCTAAATACCAGCTATATTTAACTTTATTTCTATGTTTCTCCTTTTATGTAAGATGCATTTTATTTTTCTCTAAAAGTCTTTTAAGGCTCTGTTTTGTACAGGTGCTTAGGAAGAGTTACATCGATACTTTTAATCTTCTAATTATGTAGCTTAATTTTACATCTGGAAGTTTTACCATGCAATAATCAAAAGACACTTTTAATCTGAAGGAGATCTTATTCAGTATGAAATCAGACTGACATGGCAACATTTGGATTAATGAATTTTTTTTTTAATTTTAGAACACTTACCTTCCAAAGTAATTTAATGTTTCTATGTTTGTTGATATTGCTTTTTCATGTCACAACTGTGACATGCGTTTTCACAACAGATGGATTAGTGTCATTGTTTTAAAAATTACTTCACCTAGACAGGTGTTTCCTGTATATGTTTGACATGAAACTAAACATTGCTCCAGATGTTTTGTTTGTAGCAGAGTTAATTTTATTAGAACATTTAATCACAGATCAACAGCATAAGAGAAGTGCAGTCTATGTGAAGCAGATATTTAACAGAACCTCCTAATGTAGAAGAATCTCTTTATGGCAGTAAGGTACACAGTTTCGTAGGTGATTCCCATAAATGTATTGATGTGGCATGCTACATTTTTCTGAATTTAGACTTGAAGTCATGTTATTCGCTTACTTAAAAAACTTTTCACATATATTAGTTATTTTTGATTGAAGGATATTGGTAGCATATACTCTTCTCAATGTTTACCTACATACATATCAGGTCATGAACCTAAGTTAGAATTTAAAACCAGTGAATTAGGAATTATAAGAGATGCCTCATCTCTGAGTGTTGGCAGTCCTAGACTGTTTTAGTGCTTGGTGTCCTTTCATTAATCTAGAGTTGCATAAATTCACAAGTAATTGCACTGCTTGCAATGCATAGACTAAGATCTTTTATGCCAAACTTAAATATCATTACATGCCTACCTATTCTTCCATTAAGATTAGCTATAGATTTCTCATTAATTATTACATCAGATTTATTCATCATTAATAAATTATATGTCTGTGTTCTGTCACAGACTGCTTGGGCCTTATGAAACAGGTGAATAAAAAGCTTGAATGTAGCCCTGGAGATTCCAGGGTAAATGTAAAAATATTAATAATTTTTTACTTTGAAATATTAGTTAATGTACGTGGACTAATAACAACTTAAACCCCTGTGATGATTGATGTTTTTTGTTGGCCCGTCACCTCCCTGTATAGAAGTTTGTTTTAATGAGTTTCTCTAATGAATATTTTATATTGATACTTGGATGAATGGCATATGGTAAATGCAAGGTAAATTACAGCTCTTTAAATAAATATTTTTCATAAATTATTTATTCTGTGATGCCTGTATTGGTTAGATGTCATGTCAGATGAAGACTGGAATTATTTACTCTAATACTTATTTGAGAGTTGAAAAAGTAAAAGACTTTTAATTATTAACAAGCTTCCAATATACTCATGTAATTTATGGGAAACTACCATAAATTGTGTAATATTTCAATTTTGTGAGGACAGGGGTTCTTTGTATCATGCAAAATAGAATAATCTCTTGTGTCTTTACAAGAAGTTTTATTTATTCATACCAAAAATATTGTGCTGTTCCTGCTAAAACCTATTTTGATGAATTTCTGGCTTCTGAAGTATTATAGAATCATAGAATCAGTGTTCTTTTAAACTGTCATTATTTACATTATAAGTTCCTGGTTATTTTTAATGGTGCCAAAAATTAAAGTTAAAAATCAGAAAGAATATACAGACTCAGTGCCCTGGGTTTGTGTTGGAGTCCATGACTCCTAGAAAGGAAGTTGCAGAACATAGCTATTTCAATCCTTAATGACCCAGTCCTAGATCCTCACTGAATTATTCTCAATGTTATTATGCTCACTGAAATTACAGAAAGCTGAGAGCGTGTTAGCATCTTTCATAACTGAAACATTTTTTCTTTCAGATATGCCAATGCCTACCATATAAGAACAAACCACACCTGCAAGACAGCCACTGGAATGCAAAACTGCACTGTGTTTAGATACTATAATTTTTAAACGTGCCATATTAGAGATGAATACAGTTTATATGTGCTCACCTAAAGGTAACTGGCCAAAAATAGGAGATTTAAACTTTAGTTATCATGTAATAGAAATATTTCTTGAATACTAGGAACTAATTTCATGAATAATATAGTCCACATCCTTTCTCAAATAGACAGAATGCTCAAAAACTGTACATAAATCACATCCATTTTCAAGAGATTTTTGTATGTCTTTAATCTAAATTCATTATTCAGGGCATAATTCTGATGTGGAACTTTTTCTCATATGTATACATACACAGTGGTCTGCTTTGCACACTCTTCAAGATGGTGGCTAAATGTATGAGCTAATATTTAGTAAATAAAATATTTCGAAAGTACTAATACATCACTGCTTTTAAAGAAGTCTTTAAAGAATAGTCTATGAAAATGGTGCATAGTGGATATTGATGTTAGAAACTAAGCAAAAGTGTTAAGGACTCAATGATCCTAAAGGTCTTTTCTAACCTAAATGATTCTATGATTCTATGTCATGCGGTAGCACTCTCATTGAGGTAAATGGCATGTTGCACTGGTTTCTCAACTGAGCTGAGTCTTAATCTAGCGGCCAGTTAAAAACTGAACTGGTTTATTATGCCTTACAAGTTTCCTCAAGGAAAACTAGTCTTCATTTGCTAGGGAAACTTCCGTTACAACTGGTACTTCAAGTTGACTCAAGTAACTTCTCAGTAACTATGTTTAAGATAGTGGGTGCACTTCCTGTACATTTGGACCCCCACATCATGCCATATTGGATTATAAATCACGTACCCAAGAAGGCCAACAGCATCCTAGCCTGTATCAGAAATAGTGTGACCAGCAGGACTAGGGAAATAATAACCCCCCTGTACTTGGCACTGGTGAGGCTGCATCCTGAATACTGTGTTCAGTTCTGGGCCCCTCACTATGAGAGAGATACTGAGTTGCTGGAGCAGGTTCAAAGGACAACAAAGCTGGTAAGTGGTCTAGAGCATGAGTCTGATGAGGAATGGCTGAGGGAACTGGTGTTGTTTAGTCTGGAGAAAAATCTCAGGGGAGATATTATCACTCTACAATTACTTGAAAGGAGGATGAAGGAGGGTGGAGTAAGGAGGTGGCTGCTCTCTTCTCCTAAGTAAGAAGTGATGGGACAAGAGGTAGCAGCCTCAAGCTGCACCAAGGGAGGTTTAGACTGGATATTAGGAAAAATTTCTTCACAGAGAGTGATCAGGTGTTTGAACAAGCTTCCTAGGGAAGTGGTGGAACCACCGTTCCTGGAAGTGTTCAAAAACCATGCAGACAAGGCCCTTAGTGATATGATTTAGTGATGGACTTGGCAGTCCTGGGGTCATGGTTGGACTTCGTGATCTTAAAGGTCTTTTCCAACCTAGCTGATTCTATGATTCTATGGGTTTAGGCATCTTTTAATAGTATTTGTCTTGGTTTTCTTCTAATGCTTCAGATACAGTCCTGTGTGATTTAACAGGACTAATATCATAAAATAATAGCATTTTGGCTTAGCTTAGCTCCACTCTAGAAAATAACAGAAACTCAGAACTCATAGAAATTCCCAGTTAAGAATAAATCAGAGGAGTTAAGTGCATTTTATTCAACATTTCTTTTATTTTACATGAACACCAACTCTGTAAAATAATGGTTGCAGACAATAGGCCATTCTTTCAGTCCAACACCAAAGCATTTGTCCAAAACAATAGTTCTCCTTTTTCAACAAATCAACACTAATCAGAGACCAAAGCAAACAAGAAAAAAACTCTTGTAGTATTTTTGGAACTTCCTTTACCTACACCATTAAAACCCAAGAGAATAAGGCATATTATATTTTCCCAAGACTGAACATTTGCTCATATCTTAAAGAAACAAAAAAAATTGAATATTATATCTAAAATACATGGATTATTGTTGTGATTATATTGGTTTGAATACTTGCCTTATAAACTATCCAAAGAAATTACACACTTCATAAATTAAGGCTGTCAACAAATTCAGGCATCCGTTCATATGGAAATCACATATAAGCTGTGTTTTCTGTTTTGTTTCATGTCATTTAGGTTGTTCATAACTATACATCCTCTTCTGAGGAATCCTGACGTGTATCTATGCCCAACCCCTTTCAAAAATTTCACCTCTTACTGGAAAATTCTTCTTCAAAATTCAACTATAGTTTTCTGTTATTACAGGCTGATTCTTACAACCTGACTTCTTACTCTGTCTTTAGAAACCTCAGTAATGTTAGTAGCTTTATCTTTTCTTAAATGTTATTTTATTTAAGTTTTTGATTTGTCTTCTCTTATATTCTGCTAAGAATCCTGTTCCAATAAGTACAAAAAACTCACGCATGAATGTGCATGTATAAACTAGTGATGAGTATGTGTTACAGGTCCCCCTCTGTGCTGGATCCACAGGAAATATGTGTCTGTTATAGCCACAGCTACAGGGGATTGGTTTGTTTTCTCAAGCTCTAGTAGTTCATGCTGTTAGCTCTGGAGGTGCCTGGTGTAATCTACAGCAAGTTATCCAAGATGGTATCTGTTACATAAGTGCATAGATGTCTACACAAGCATATTCAATGCACATTTCTGTTGCATAGTTCTGCAGCAGAGACTGAAGGTTACAGAAGACTTTGAGTGGAAAAGCAGTTGTGGAGGAAATAAGAGAAATTATTCTATCTCTTATTCTCCCAGGTGGAATGGGTCTGCAGATGCCATTCCTTCTGACACTCATTCTGGAGTATCTCTCTTTCCTCACTATCCACATCACCATGTTGTTTGACCAGGAACACTTCAACATCCCAATATTTCTTATAAATGAACTCTGTAGATAGCTTACCATCAAAAGAAGGCTTTGCAGTAAAGCTGGTACCTCAGCTGGAAGCTATGCTGTCTCCAGAGCCAAGTGTGCTGTTGCTCAGACAGCTTTTCATCCTGGTAAGCACTTGTGGTTTGCCACCAGGGGCTCTTAGTCTGTCAAAAGTAAACTGTCAGTAATGTTGGGAAGCACTTTTCACCAGAGTCAGAAGACACTATAGAGAGAGTGCAGACATTGTAAAGAGGTATGACAAGACAAGAAAAGGGGTGGAGGGTTAAAATACAAAAGTGGTCGTAGTCAGGAAAAAGACTGGAATGGAAGGAGCAGGGAGTTTAAGTGGGAATTTGGAACTGATGTGCACCTACCCCATTGTTATCTATGATTAATGACCTCCTTATGCTCTGAGGCCTGGAAAGGGTCAAGCAACACTGCTAGAGGCCTTACAGCACACCACACCCTACACCTAATCATTACACATATGCCTATGGGAGCTAGATGTTAATGCTGATGAACTCAGAACACAGATATAGAGTCGTGGTGAGAAGTGCATGTTGCTGGTGACTTAGTATGTGTGCTTTTACCCATCAGGGTCAAGACAGTGCTGCTTGCAGAGTATGCTGTATGTAAGGTCTTCATGAAGTTAGCAACTAGCAGAACAGCCAAGGCACATTGCTAAGGAGAAGCCCTTGACTGACTATACATACACTTGTCATGTGTTTTAGGTTAATATAAGTGCATGCATGCATGCACATTTGTTTTTGCAATTAATCTAGATATATCAAAACCTGATATTTTCGGTTGAAACTGAACAGATTAAGGCTTGAATCAGCAGAAAATTATGAATTTTCACTTCTGTAAGCATAGCACTTTGTGCCGTTAAATGCTGTAGCACTTCCATCTGTTTTTTTTTAATAAGTATCTGCTCTATTTTGTTCACTCATACCCTGTGCAAAGATAGGGTTACCTCATACTTAAAAGGCATGATATGCATGTAGGATATGCTGTTGTCTAGAAGTTGCAGACAAAATAATGTAATTTCTCATATTCACAGTTACCGTATCTGTGAATGAGAACCTGTAAAGAGCTTGAAGTCCAGATTTCAAAGACCAGTATAGCACACTTTAGGGGAAAAAAAAATTCAAGCCTGTTTACCAGAACTGATGAAAGATTTATCAACAGAATTAGGAAACAGCTCCAGACATCATGTGATTATGCAGTTTCTATATGAGTCAAAAATAGCTTTCACATTTAAAAGAATTAGCATTGGGACAAAAGACAAGGTTCAAATGTTGAATGTGAAGGGGAAATTTTTTGTTTTGCTTTTCTTTTGTGTGTTAATAGAACATGGATAAATGCCACTATACTCACAGCCCCAGCTTTTTTTTTTTTTTCTGCTTCTTATTTTTTTTTTTTTTCCCTGAGGGAATTTAATGAAAGACCACACCCGAAGTGCTTTTCTGCTGTCTGTAGTACAGAACGATTAGTAGTACATATTGACAAGTGTCTTCTTACTCACTGGAAATGCTGATTCCTCTGGGTGTATTTATAAGATAAATATTTACCTATCTTGTACAATACCTTCTCCATTTTAAGGGAGCTTTGTGCTATCAGTGGGGAAAGGTGACTGAACATTAGATAATTGCACTCAGTACTCTTAAATTATGCACTTTACTTTTAAAAGAATATAGAAACGGTTTTCAGAAATGCATCTGAGTTCAGCAGCAACCTTTTGACGCCTCCAGACAGTATTTTAAGAACTCATTTGTTTGAGGGGTTTTTAATCTGGAGACACTGAAAAGTTACACCTGCTGTGATGTCGTCAATCACGCCAGGAGGAAAAATAGTGGCATGATTTGTTATCTGTTATTTCCCTTGCTGCGGTGACTGTGTCCCAGTGCCAGGTCTGTCCTTAAGGCCATCACTTATAGGGACCACTGTCTGTCAAAACCACAGCCAACTTTAAGGGCTGCCTTTGTTGGAGCAGACAAATGAGTATGACCTTTAACAATAAAATAGGCACCTACTGAGAGAGATGAAACAGCAACTGAAATTAAGAACACCATATGGCCATTTCAAACACACAGGAAAGTTAGGAGTTGAACTGTAACTTAATTATAAGAGTAAATGTGGCTAGATGTTGTCAATAATGAAACAGACGTGGTCAGAAATATTGATTAGCAATGAGGACGAAAACTTATTTCATCCAGGAATCATCCTGCATTTCATTAATTATGAATGAGATTGATGGAGTTCATAAAAAAATACGGAAGATATTAAATTATAGCATTTAAAGTTTTATTGCTTTTCTTTACATACGGTGCAGAAGTGTACAAATCATTTATGAATATTCTAGAGTGAGGAAAAAAGAATATGCTAAACCTTTGATTTACACTAATAGGTACTTCAAAAGATCTTCAGAAAAGAGTCTCTACCTAGTTAGTGATTAGATGTAAGGTGGTCATTGATATTTTGCAGGGTTTCAAAGCACGGTCTGAGAATTCCAGGCAATGCATTGTAAAGACCACAGGACAGTTTGTGGTTTGAAAGGCTCTTGTAACCCAACCTGGCAAGTGGTCAGTGGAGACTATATTTTACAAAGCAACATAAATCAATCTTATTGAGCACTTTTCAGGTAATATAATATTCTGCCTGTGACCATAATGAAATTAGCCTATGGATTTTGTTAAAATATTGAAATACCATTTGAATATTTAATGAAACACAGTACTCTATAGATATGCAGATTTTTGTGGTTTTCATAAAAAGAATATAATTGATTTTATGAACAGGTACTTGACGAAGTTAATTTTTTTTTTTTTTGTTCTTTTTGTTTGCCTCCTTGTTCATGTTCAGATAGACTAGACCAAGTAAAGTGCTGAATGCCTTCAACTTCTTTTAAGGTCAATAGGAGTTGAGGACACTCAATAGAATGAAGGTGTTTAGTACCTCCAAGTCATTTGAAGCATTAATGTATTCATCGCAATCTTTAAAACATCACTAAAGCTTTTTTTTTTTTTTTTAATTTTGTAAGAGCAATTGTTTTTATTTTAATCTGAGTACTTTCATTTTTTCCTTGTTATTCTTATCTGACGACTTGTCTGATTTCAGTTCTTTTAGGAATGGTCTGTTTGCTATGACTGGTTTTTGTGTTTGTTTGTTGCTTTGTGGGTTGTTTTTTTTTTTCCTAGAAAGCATGTTTTATCTCATTTTCTTGTGAAAAATAAAATCGCTGGTTTTCAAGAAAAGAAAATCTCTGGAGATCTGAGTTCCAGTCTGAGAATCAGTTCAAGGTGAAATCTGCTTGGTTTTCTCAGTAGAGCCTCCAGTACAGAGATGCACATCATAAAAAGTAACACAGAATTTTCTGTAATCAAAAGCTTTTGCCAATCTTAAAGGCCCAACTTTTTAATAGGCCTAGAGTCTCAATTGTAATCATACTCTAGAGTGGTTATACTTCCAGCTTAGAGTTAAAAAGCTTTGACAAAGCACCACGGGGAAGCTTGGATTGCCCTTACCTACATTGTACCTAGCCTTGGGATAGATAAATACGGTCTCATTCTCTAATGCTACTGACTGCCTCCAGGAACACTAAATTTTAAGAGAGGAAAACACGAATTCTGTATTTCAAGAGAGGTGGAACTAAGCCATTGTTCACTCCCCTTAAAAAGGATATTCAGTGGCCAGTTCAGATTGCCCTAGGGACACCTAAAGCTGCCTTAAGTACTTGTGAAAATGAAAATCCACTGGGAACCCAATTCCAGTGTTTAAACCACAGCACGGGCAATGGAGTTCCTAGCAGGGTTCACTTTTATATGTCTCTATAACCAGGTTCAAGACTTACTGTATGTACAGTAAGGATCTGCTATTCCAGCTAACCTGCAGCAACACTATAAAGAGATGACCCCTTAGAAAATAACTAACATGAAGAGAAAAAAGCAAACACTTATTTAACAGCATCATGATAAAGGCAGGAGAAATGGCGGCTATTTAAGAACTGGCAGATCAGTTTTACAAGGTTATGTACGTTATGCTTGACTAAGAATATTTTTAGCACTGATTTTTGTTTTAATTGAGGAATGATAAGAAATTCAGGCTTGCTCATGAGCTGTGTAATAAGCAGAGCTGATGAAAGAAAGCTGTTCCATTTCATAAGAACTAGAGTATTTCCAACATTTGCTTTTATTTCACCTTGGATACCCCAGGGGGGGTTATGGTTTTGAAACACTGTACATTCAGAATGACCAATGGCTGAAAATTATCACCTTAGCTAAAAAAAGAAATAAACAATGCTTCTCATTGATGGGTTACTGGATCATTGAGGTCTGTGTGTCTGGATAAAACACTGGCAGCTTCAAGGCCTGCTAATATTTCAATCGTTATTTTGTGAATTAAAATAAATGTGGGTGCTGACGTTCCTGCATTGTAAAAAATATCGTAGATATGGGCCCATTTACCTCATTGCTATGCTGAGAAACCCATAATGGGAATTGCTGTTACTGTGATGGGAAAACAGAGCTGAACAGTCTCAGACGTCATTTTATTATTTGACACTGTCTCACGATTTGAGACAGCTCACTACTTCAGCCCAATATGGAATCTTTATTTAAACATTTTTCCCTCTAGGTTTTGTGGCAGTTTCATTCACAAAACTGCATCGAGCCACCAAATTTTCTGATAATATATAAACCTTATTCATTTGTATATCTGGATTCTTTCGTCCATACTGGGTCTTTCATTCTGACCCTATGATTCTCAAGCATAACCTGTCTATTAAAAAGCATTTCTAATTCCATCTGAAATTTCTCCTGTCTCTTTTTCTCTTAGTGACACTGAAAAAGGTCATCATCTTCCGTCTTTCCTGAAACTCATGCCCATAAGCTGGCCACACTCACTACTTCCAGCCTTGCTTTAGACTTTTCCCCCACTGTAAATTTATGTTATTTCTTATGTCTACCCCCCAAAAAAACAAAACAAAACAAAAAAAGTCAAAAAGAAACCTTCTCCAAGCTTCATTTTGCTGTTCTAAAAATCTGATGAATGCATTCAAGTCCAACTTGTAACCAAGGATGCTGAACTTCACCTTCACAACAACACCCCTTGCTTCCTTATTTCAATTAAATATAAGCTGTTATTGGTGTCAAAACTCTTTCCCTGGACTATCCCTTTCCTATCTGACTTCTTCTATTCAGTAATGAGAGATTAGCTTCTATTTCCCATCAGCCCATGGTACTTGTTCTCGTTGCCTATTTGTTCCATTTTCTGCCATCTACTACTCTACCTATTCCTGCTATCTGGGAGATGCTTCCCCCAGCCATAAGTAACTCGAATGTCTTTGAAAGTTCTCTTTGAAAATTTTCAGCAATACAAACAAAAATGTGGAGAGCAGGCTGCAAGTATCCTAAGGTCATAGTCTATTATGCTGACAAATTCTGTCCTACATCCCCTTTCATGTAAATCCTGTCTGCTGAGTTTTGTTATAAGACCATTGGATGAAGGTGAAGGCTTTGTTTTGCTATATGTTCATGTAGCACTCAGCACAACAGTGTTCTGGTCTATGATCTGGGCTGCCCAGTACTCTGGTGATGGAAATAATATATATATATAAGCACAGCACATGCTCCTCGGGCACAGACCACATGTGAGGTAAATAGGATTACATCCTGCAGGTTAAAACTAGCCTACTATGGTAATACAAAAATGTACACCAGCCACATGACCCAAGGGGATCTTCTCAACTGCCTCTTGATAACACAGGCTACAGAGTGGTTGTCTGACCAAAGGAGAACTAAGCCGTTCTTGAATTTCACACCTTAAAACATCAATGTTACTGAGGCAGGAGAAATTTCCCGTTAAATGATTCACAGACTTAATCCCTTTGATATTCGATTGGCTGACCACAACTTAGCACAGCATGCTGCTGGAATACATCTTTAACTCTGACTCCCAGAAAGATCTCATTCCCACTGGAATTCTGGTGCAGAGACTGAGATTAAAACCAGATCTCACTGGGATGGGAGGAAGGTATGAGTGAGACCAGCAGGATCTGGTTTATAAACTTCTGTCTCTGACACATTTTAGAAGTCTTTCTTTGTCTTAGTCCTGGAAAAAACTATTTAATTTCTTAATGTTTTATTTCTTCATCTGTGAGTCAGTGATGATAGCTTTTAATTCTCTCTCCATGAGCCTTTGCTGTTTGTCAGGCTGCAAATTATTCAAAGTATGAGCTACAAGGCCCTGAATGCTTAACTGTCCTAAGATGAAGCCTGTATAATCTATCAGAATACATTTATTGGGTATATAAGTAGCACTGAACAAAAACATTTAATTCTTCTTTCATTCTTGGACACAGATTAGGGGGCACAGAAATGTGTCTGAGAAAAAAAAATATTAAAATTAACAAACAAACACACACAAAAAAAAAAAAACACAACAAAAAACCAAACACAAAACCAGAAATAAATCCCAAGAAAGAAAAAAAAAATTAGCATTTACAGAATAACTGCGGGCACTTTCAACGCTGTCGGTACTGAAAAAGAAGTTTTCCCTGTGTATTACTAGGGAATATGACATGAATGCTACAAAGCTCAATTCTACATAGAACTTCAAAGGAAATGTTCTGAATTTTCTTCCTTTTTTTTTTTTTTAACATTTCCTATGTGCCTGCTTCAGCTTTCAATAAAATCATGGTGTTTTGCTGGCCACCATTAACTTGCTACAGAGATATGTATTATGGGCTACATAAAAATCCCCCCTGAAAACATGGCTGAACTCCCCAGACTCTCCTGTGGCCACAAACAAATAAACCTGACTGTTAAAATAGAAAACCAAACAAATCCACCACTAGATAAAAACAAGGAGGCATAAGACTTTCAGAGCACTATCACATTTCACACTGACAATGCTGTTAAATCCCTGTCAAAGCCCTCACTTGCCACTGACATTGTCAAACCCCAAGCCTCAGATGTGGAGCCACCCAGTCTAGTCTTTTCAATCACAGAGGCAAGCTGTACAGGACACACAACATTGCGGGGGGGTGCTTCTCATAACTGTGTAGCAGGGATGAGCTGCTGAGATCTGTTCCCATCCTTGGGAATTACAAGTTTACATGGCTGCCTGCAAGCTGAGACTGGTGCCTGCACCCCAGGAACAGAGGCAGGCAGGAGCCCTTGTACAACTGGGCTCTCATCTCACACACTAAGTAGCAATTAACTGCATAACCTTCCAGCTGAGGCAGAAATCCAAATACTAGTACACACCTTTTCTCTTCCAGTCTTGGGAAGCAGCAAGCACCCAATTCACATGGATGCTATGCTGTTACCTGCCTTCTCCCAGAGCAAAAGATGAGTACTCACAGCTGGGAGATCATACTGATAGTTGCTGCTTCTCTATTAACAGTAGGGTCCCATGATATTGCAAGGTAACAGGTGCTTCTCTTAACATTACAAATTGCTACCTATCAACAGATATTGGTGCTGGCTTTTTGAGTGGTTTGGGTCTTTATTTCTCCTCCCTTCAACTTGCACAGTGAAGTTCAGTGACCCCAAGAGCTCAGGTTAAGGATGCTGGTATCTCTTAGCAGAGTGGTACTCAGTCTCTGGTTAGAAGTAGCAAGGTCCAAACATGTGAAAGAAGTAAAATGAGTCAGTGCTTCGTGCTTGTCAGATTCTGGTACCTGATACCTTACAGCTGAAATTGAGTTGCATGAGTGCTGCAGGCCAGTTTGTTTGCCAGGCTTGAAGGCAAAGTCTCTTTCCCAGGTAATACAATCAAAATCCATATAGCTACTATTAATATAATGGAAGATTCTAAAAACACTGACTGAATAAATATATGTGCCTGTATAATTAATCATTTTCTCTACAATGTGACAAGCAATGAGCAGATTCACATGGGTTTTTCTTTAATACCATTTCTGTCAGAGATCCCACAAATTTCACTATCACTGCAGAATATTCCAGCAATCCTGTCATATTGTATCTTACAGCCTATATTATTTTTAACATTAATATTGAGACAATAGACCAGTTTCTGTCATTCTTCATCTAAAGGAAACAAAGGTAATTATTAAAATATATCTGTGTGAAGATAAAATCTTATATTGCACAACCCAGTGATGGGCTATATAAACTAGTTGGAAAGGTTTCCCATAAATATTACATCATTTTCCCTTTGTAAATAGATAAAACCACTTTGCAAACCATACTGGGTTTAGATGGTTAAAGAAGACAAAGGTAAAGAGACAATATCACACAGTCATTGGTAGAGCTGGAAACAGAAGTCTGACTCTGTTTTATATCCATTTGAGTTGATAACAACATCTTTGATCATTGCAATCCAAGGGTAGCATACACATATTTTACACTCTAGCTGAGGAAAATGTCTCTGAACTATGCCTTTTGTGCTACTGCTGAGCAAAGAGAAACAGCCAAGGGAGGTAGGCACCTTAATCTGTACCTCCTTTGCAAGTACTATCTGAACTTCTTTTGCCATCTACTTCTCCAAAGGCAAACACACAAAAAAAAAATAAAAGACAAAACTGCTACATTTCATAATAAGCCAAGTATATTCGTCTTAGCTTCTTTAGTCTTGTAACTAATTCAGTCTTGTTAATCAAGCACACCCTGCCTCAGGTCATGTACTGAAGCCATATATCATAATCTGAAATGCCTGAAGATGTAGACAAAGAGGGTTTGAAACCATATGGACAAAATTCCCCTTAGACAAGCCAAGGAATGCTTCTATATCTGTATGTGTTGGTCAGATAGAGTTGAAGTTTTTAGTGATGTCAACTGTCATTTCACTAAGGACACTGTTGATATATTTGAGGAATACTGAAGTCTAATACTCTAAATTTTAGTTATCTTTGCTTTCTTTGAGCATCCTTATATCTTTTCTCAGAAAATCCTTAGGTAACAAAGAAATCATATACATGGATGTAAAATATTTTTCATATTTTCAGTACATTAGAAAGAACAAGTTTTGATATAAAACCTATTGACCTCAGCACTTTGAGTTTCAGAGATATTTATTTTAACATGTCTTGAAGTCAGCAGCAATGTAACATCTTTCCTCCATGGAAAAAGCAAAGCATGGAAGTTTGGGATGGAAAAAACAGAGTCCACTGTATACTGCTACTACTTTTGTCTGTATTATATCACCAGGTTCTTACACCTAGAACAACACACTACTCCTATATCATACAAATGCAAAAACTGTTCCCTATCTCAATCTTTCCCAAGTATTTCTATTAAATGGTTACAGCAGTTTTGGGTGGAAGAGCAGGGACAGTCAGTGATAGCAACTGTAGCCTGTATCTGCTTGTGGCTTGGATCAGAACAGTGGAAAATTACTAAAGCTGTCAAACAGAGGATATTGACTACTAACGGAACATTTTAGAAATGCTGTTATGGTAATTTCTTTAGGTGTCCAGAAGTGTTTAGATAGGATGCCATTTATGATTATATTTACTAAGGCAAAAAAGGTGGAGGAGAGATATGAATGCTCTGGGTAGACATCGTAATGAAAGACGTAGCTCAAAAGCATGTATAGAGAAATAAAATCATGAAAGTAGTTAAGAGAGAAAAAAACACGGAAAGACATCATTTGAGCCTTATCATTACTGCTCAGCTGATAGAAGAAAATAAAAACAAACAAACACAAACAACCTGAAAAGAAAACAAGAATGCACAGGACTGAATAACAGGTGCTTTTCATTTATTTATGACCAAGAGAGGAATAACTGGACTCACAAGTATAGCCTCTGTGTCATGTACAGAACGCTCTAGCTGATAAACAGTGGTGTAGATTTTTTCCCTCACATTTTCAATTAGCTCAGTCTGAACTGTGGGATTAAAATTTGACAGTGTTCTACATCTTCCAAATCACACTGTGAGGGCTTTTTTAATATATTCTGATTGGACTTCTGTGTGTGTCAAAGAAGATTTTGTTAGCTATCTCTGATTTTGCTTCCAAGAATAGAAAGCTGGTAGTAGTTAGTTGCAAATGTACGATAGTTGGTTGGTTGCATTACATCTGTAGCTACTAGAAGTATAAGTTGTATTCTTGCAAGGAAGCACTTATGCTTTTGGTCTTCCCAATAATAACATTCTTTATGAAAAAGCATTAATAAGGAATGTCTTCCATCCTCTTCAGAAACCAAGGCTTCCCACCAGACAAGGAAGATATTTCTCACTGCTAAACTGAGACGATTCAAACCTAGCATCGCAGAGCAGTGACATGCAACTTCTTGTCTATGGGATACACTGAAACAGCATTACCAATGATGAAGGTTGTGCTCTATTGAGATTAAGGTCTTCAAAGGAGAATATAGTATCTCCTTTCCCTGGGCAAAGGAAAATTATGCAGGTCTTATATGTTTAAGCTATGCCTTTTATGTCCCTGTTCCAAATATGAACTTGCACAGCTATATCAGCTAAATCAAAAATCTGCATTTCATTTCATACCACAAGACTTGGAAAATGTGTAACTACTCACCTTAAAAGACAAGTTTACGTACAATATCTTGAAAACTGTTTGACAACAGGAGGTCAGGTGTGACATATATTTGACATCCTAAAATCTCAAACTAGTAAAACTTTGAGGTCAAGCAAAGGTAAAATCAGAATAACTCTCTTGAGATTTTTATTGTGTATGATAGGACTACAAATAAACTTTAAGTCCCCGGCTTCTAACATGTCTGAACTTGACTGAAAGCTAAAGAGAAAGCTTATCTATTGATTTTCACATGTAAGCTAAATGGTAAAATAACCTTGACTCATTAAAGATGTCAGTATTGTAGATGATTTGGATATCTTTGTCATTTGAAAATAACATAGATAATTTACTCAAGTTGAATTATTCTTAAGTAATTTGCAAGGCTGGAAAGCTTCAGATTTTTCACCTTCACAATTACCCAGAATACTTTAGCATTAATCACAATATTCAATGGTGGAAAGAAATACTAGTGTAGTGAATCTGTAAAAAGAGTAATACTTCTTTTTGCACTTACAAGTTTTACAGTGGGTTGCTTATTGAGATTTTACCAGTGTGTACACAAAGAAAATGTTAGGAATAGGTGATTCAAAATTGTGAATTATTTTGCAAATAATAGGACTGTTGTAAAATACCCAAAAAAGCCTTATGAAAGAGCCTCAGTGCTTGCGCATGTGTAGTATAAATATTACCTATCTAACCTGCCACATCTAGTCTGTGAGGAGACCAAGATTTTATTTCTAATTGTTTTTTTTATTACTATCAAATAAAAAAGATCCTTTCATAAAAAAATTATTAAGGCTGTTTCACCAGAAATGTTGTGATCTGGGATTGCACCTTTTCCTAGGGAAAGTTGTTATCTCTTTTCTTACAGAGAAAGAATTAATCTTTCTCCACGTTTGGCAGAATTATTTTAGCCATGCCTCTTGATCTGTTTAGCTTCTAAAAGGATACAAGAGAGTCAGCCAATAATAATAAAAAAATATTGCTCAGGTTGCATGGGATAACAAAACATTAGGTTTCATGCTAAAGAAAGTTCTCTTATAAGAAAAAGTATGCGTTCACACATACATCATGGCATTCAGAAAGTACGTAAGTAAAATTTTGGTTAATTTACAGTTTTTAATGGATTGAAGTGTTCTTTGTCCTAAGACCTTAGGGCAGCTTATTCACCTGAAGTGAAAGAATAATGTTGCCGTAAGTATGAACACAATATTAAGAGTGGGTGGGCTTCTTCAATAGGAACTTTGACATCCTAAACACAATATGATGTTTGTGCAAGATTATCTTTGTATGTGGAGTATTTGTAATTTCTGTAGAATTTCAAGATTTATACAACAGTACTGGAGAGTATTTGATGAGTTGAATGGACGAGGTCCTTCAGAGATGCCTCTGGAGAGCGCCGGAGCCGAGGGGTGACGCCACCGATGGGTCATGACGTCATGCCCGGCCCGCTCTGCGTCACCCCGGGGTCCCCCCTTGGTACGAGGTAGGGTTGAGGTAGGGCCGGGGGGCCGCGGGGCTGCCCGGAGCCGTGCCGGGGCTGGTCCCGCACCCGCCGCTGCTGTGCGGTGCTCCCCCTTTATCCCTGGAAGTGCACAGGAACAGTGTATATAAAGCCCTGTATATGGCATGGGTTAGTGGTGGTCTTGGCGGTGCTGGGATAACGGCTGGGCTCTATGGTTCTATGGTCTGTTATAGCCCCCCTCCCCACCCTCCGTACAGTTTCTTTCCGTGTATTCTATTCAAGTGGTGCTGCTAGGTATTTGCCACCTTGTTCTCAATACTGAGGGATGGGTGTAAAGTAGCAGCTCTGCAGCTTTAACTAACATAACACAATGTTCTTGGTGTTCGGCACTAAATATTAAATCCACTCTGTGAAATGAAGATTAAACACAATAGGATGAGGTGGTGGCTCAGCTTTATAGCTTTTTATATGTGCTACATCATTTCTTGAATGAATCAGTGTTGTTCTGGGCTGAGTAATTCAGCTTCAGGTCTATTAGAGGTCTCCGCATCAAAATGCTTCTGGGACTTGTACTTTGTAATGAAGTTGGTATCCTTCAGGTACCTTTGTTGTAATCAGAAGGGAGGGTGGAAGGTGGGTGAGAGACCCCAGCTCCGAGAAGCTCACCAGGCTTACTTCACAGACCCCGTGGGGATTCTTTACTAAGTTTGTTTTTCCTGTTTGTGCCATAAAAATAGGTCGGGTACCTCTTTACATCCTTGCTTTAAAACGGCAGACAGAATCAGTCAGCTAAGGGACTTTCTTTGGGGCTGGGAATGGGTGAAACATTAACTTCAAGAACTTTCTAGTGCTCCTTCTGCAGATCAATATGCCAAAGTTCCTGTGATCTTCCCTAGGAAAGGTTCTTGTTGACATTTTGATGAGCAATGGCACTGCACTGAGTCATCAGCATTAAAGGAACAAAACCATGCGGGGATGTCATCAGGCACCCACCAAAAGATGTGTCCCAGTCTTGGAGACACGAGCAAAAGCCACGTGAATTTGTCCCTGCGTTTCTCCTCCTGTTTTTGTGATCTTCATCAGCTCTCAGCACCTCTGCAAAATCAAATAACCTGATCATGACTGCCTGGGCAGGTTTGGCTCAGAGGGGGAAGCAGACCCAGGGCTTGGCTTCACTGTGTGGGTCTGTGTGCAGGCAGGGGGAGGGTTTCCATCTCGGTGCTTGCTGTGAAACCCCGCAGCTGGACGTCTGCTGGGTGCGAGGGTGCCCGGCGCTATCAGCGGTGCCAGGGCGATGGCTTCACCCCTCCTGACCACACGTGGAGAGGAGAGGAAGGCAGAGGTGCTGGGCAGCCATCTCCAGCTGGCGCATGGCCCCAAGGTTGCTCTTGCCAGCTGGCATGGGCTAGCGCTGCCAGCACTAGTGTAAAGTGGGGCAGGCTCGCTCCCCACGGGCTTCCTATCTTGGCTGTGGCAGAGAAGCTGCCTCAATGTATTATTTCAGGCTCTGGGATGGATTGGACACTCATTTTGTTCCTCTGGGCAGGTTAATATGACACATGTTCAGTTCCATTTGCTTCTTCTGACGTTGTGATTGCTGTGCTGTCATAGCCTAGCCCCTGCTTCCTCTTTGTGCATGCCAGCTTTCATCATTAACCAGGCACTTGCTTGGTCATTAATCTCTCTGTAGATCTCCTTAGGGAGGTGGGAGCTTTCGAGTGGCAGGGCAAAGGCAGTGAGTACACCCTGGCTTTATATTCCTGCACCACTGACATAGCGCTCAAGTTGGCATCTCTAATAGCAAAAGACATTCAGAAGTTTGTCTGTTCTGTGTTTTACCACATCAATTGGGTGTAACTCGCAGCAGATGCACTATGGCAGCATCACTACTAACAGGGCAAAATCAGATGTCTGCCTTTCTACATGTCATGATCTCTCATGGGCTGGAGGACCAGAGGAGCCTCATCAAGAGCAATGAAGTGGGTCGTCCCCTCTCTTTACATGGAAGTGGTGACTGAGCAGCTCGTACCATAAGAGCAGTGTCTCCAACCCCTTTGGGACTGGGAGAATGTTCCTTTAGTGGTTGACACTATTTTCCGGTAGAAGGAACTTTGCTGCCAGCCTCCTACCCTGGTGTGTACGTACATCCTTATCCTCAGATGGAGGATGCGGGCAGGTTGGGCTGCAGCAGCGTCAGCACTGTGCAGCGTGGTAGGTATTTGCATACCAGGTTAGTAAATAAAGTAACCAAAAGCCTGGCTCAGTCCGCCCTGAACGCAAGAGATGGGGAGAGGGTTGGCTCTGATAGCACCATGTCCCCGCACACCATCTGGCATTCTGGGGAAGCGGTGGGGTAGGGATGCAGTGCTATTTTAGGGGAATCCCTTCTGTGCTAGCCTTGTGTGGGTTCCCTTCTCTGAGCGCAGTTGTATACGCAGTGAAGAGACGGGGGCTGGAGAAGCACCTTCCTATGTATGTGCTTGGGGAGCAAAAATAGAGGGCAGCGGAAATACCAAGAGAGTTATTATTGTGCTGTGTTCAGTTGTTACACACAGAGTCAGTGCTCAGGGGATGTCTGCTTCCCCTGCAGGCACAGAAGAGAATAAAAGGCTTTGCTGCTGTCAGCAGTACAAGGCTACGGGCTCCTGTCTGCTTTGCAGGAAGCTTCCTTGGGCACTATTGGTTTTCCCAGCCACTGTATTGTAGACTGACCCCCTTCATCTCCATAACCTGCTCTGTGCTCACCTGATACAGAAGAACCCTGTCCCCAACCAAGCAGCATTGCAGAGAGGGTGATAGATGAATTTAAGACTTTCTGACTTGTGTTGAAACTTCAGAGCTGCACCCCAACTGTACATTTGTGTACTGTGGTTATACACCATGCAGTAAGTCCATGCAGCCACAATACAATGAGCCTTTTCTCTGCGTGCTGGTGCGTGGCTGGCAGACTCGCTTAACTTCGCTTCTGCAAACCTCAAGGTGGATGAGACTTGACATGGTTCTTGAATAATGCAGCCAAGCCCATTAGGCAGCTGGAGACATATTGCAGCAGTGATGGCAAAACAAAGCAGCATGGAAGCTTCATCTGCGGCAGCTTCCTTATGTAAACAAGTATGTTGGACCAGGTACAGCAGAACCAGTGCAAGGAGGTGTTAATACCCCACGTGTCCTCAGGACAGAGATTGAGGCAGGTTGTGCTGCTTCCTTCCGGAGCAGTGTTTTCCACTGGGATTTGATTTTTCTTATTTCTTGGAATGATAATGGCTCACTCAGTGAATGGAGTTTTCCCTGTCCCTTCTGGCTCTGTCCTTCCTTTGAGATGCCACTTCCCATTCAAGTGAGACAGGATTTCTCTGGTAGGACTAGGACAGCAATCGCTTTAAAGCCTTGAAGAATGGTATCCTAATGGGGAGGTGATGATGGGGCACCCTGAGCCCCTTGCAGAAGCCAAAAGGTGCAAGCAGGCCTTGCTTGTTTCCTGGTTTTTCACCACCAGACAGGTGCAGCTACATGAAGATCTAACTTGCAATAAAGCTTTTGTCTTGGAATTTGAGCACTGCATTCTGTTTCTTGGTATATGTTCTTTTTGTGGATAATTTGACTGAGGACTCCTGTCAGTGATGCTTGTTGCAGGATTAATGAGTCTGTAATAATCTGTTTTCCTTCTAGGTGTCAGTGCAGTTCCAGTGGAAAAAGACCATGTTGAAGAAATGGTGAGTAGCTGGATGTGAAAGCAAATTCCAGAGAGAAATCAGCCACTGCTCTCTGTGGTTTGTCTTTGAACTCTCAGGGTAATGCTTTTGTTCCCTAAGGGTAAACTCTTAAGAGATCATTGGTGATGTGGAGCTCAGAGTCCCTTTAGCTGTCAGAAGATACCTGCATGCACTTCAGTGCGTTTGATGAAAATGGAAGCTGGCTTCTTGTGTCAGTGTGGTGTTACACACTGTACAGCTGCCCCAGAAATGATCTGAAGTATTATTTGATAGTACATGTTACTGAACTGTAAAAAGTGAGATGGCAACCGTGAAGAAAGATGAGATATCTACAGTTGACAACTATGTAATGGACTTTCTAATGCAGTCTTCCCTTCTCCTGCTTTGGAAAGAGATTCTTAACCTGTTCGATTAAATAGATCATAGAATCATAGAATAGAATCATAGAATAGAATCATAGAATAGTTAGGGTTGGAAAGCACCTTAAGATCATCAAGTTCCAACCCCCCTGCCATGGGCAGGGAC
>JANHGB010046054.1:0-21810 GCA_026283785.1 Coracopsis vasa | reverse complement strand
AATTTCAAGATTTATACAACAGTACTGGAGAGTATTTGATGAGTTGAATGGACGAGGTCCTTCTGAGATTCTTAGTCTGCTTTCTAGCCTGTTTAGAGGCAGTTCTTGTCATGTCACCCATGAGATGATATTTTGAAGTGTTATGTCATAAGCACAGCCAAGACATATGAACTTCTGAATGCTTCAGAATCAGAGTGCTGCTACCTTGTATGCAGATGCTTCATAGCCTCTTCAGATTTTCTCCTGTGTATTTGTATTACAAACAAAATATGTGAATTGCTGATGGATTAAAAAATATCAAATGTGAATTAATTACTCTTGGTTCTAAAATCCTTAAGGGTCTGTGTGCAGATCTTGGCTGAGAAAAGCAGGAATTCTTAGGAAAAGAGAAAAAAGGTGGAAGGAGACTGGACGAATGTTCTACAGAGATTTAAAGGGAGAACAGTGACTTGCAAAGGGAGATACATGATGAAAGATTTTGGCTTAGGAAGACATTGGGTGAAACTCAAGGCACATGTTACGTAGAATTTGTGTCTATGTTCCTGCAAGTGCCTGAGTTATTTGGAACACTACAAATCTAGAAATGAAATTTTGTTGCAGCTTGTGATGCTTCTAATTAAGTTATGCTGTGTTTACAGAGCTATATTCAGAGCTGTTTTCCTGTGCTTGAATTATGTTGGATCTTTCCTAGGAACGACTGTCTGTTCAGTTAACATTTTGCTAATGAAACTTCAATAAGAGTTTTAAGATTCCCCTCTATATACAAAAGGGAATACTTGGAAAGAAATCCAGCATTGGTCTGGATCAGCTAAAAGCTCTGCAGTGTTCTTTTTTTTTGCCACCCCTAAGAATGAACCCAGGACAGAATCACATAGGGACAACGTACAAAAGAAAGAATCAACCTGTCTGAAAGAAAAGCAATGAAAATAATAGGTTTATTTGGTAAAAATGAAAAACTTCAAGGCTTGTTTTCTAATGAATTTCTACTGAAGAAAAACATAAGGTAGTGTCTGTGACCAGAGTTAGGAGATAAGTTGACTGAGCATTGACAGGCACCATAAAAACTGGCTTAAAAGCTTGATGTTTTGAGGAGATATATTGTTCTTAGAACAAATATTATTGCAGTATGGTACAAACTACGCTAGGGAAATCAGCTAGAAGGATGAGTGCTCTCTGAATACGTGGCAGCTTTGAAGAAGTTGACAGGAGTGTATCTTTGTGGGACAGTCATAGATCAGGCATTGTGGCATAGGAATATTTATGACGTGAAATTGTCATCTGTGAAAGCTTGCAACCTGTGCACAAACACCCATGTGCACGCAAGAACTTAGCTTTTTGAGGTTAGAGAATAGCCATATAAGCCATTGTTGTAACAGTAGGGATTATATTTTTAAAGTCACAAACAAAACACAACAATTTTGGAAGAAAACTTTGGGAGTTTATGTATCCATTTGAAGAAAGTGGTGGAGCAGCACCTGGGTCAAATTATAGATGGCAAAGACATATTTATACTTTAAAACAGTGTTATGAGATATAATAATGTCTCATAATAATGGCTTTAAAACAATGTTATGTTTTTAGACTGGATATTAGGAAAAAATTCTTCACTTAAAGAGTTGTCAAACATTGGAACAGGCTTCCCAGAGAAGTGGTGGAATCACCATCCCTGGAAGCATTCAAAAACCATGTAAATGAGGACCTTAGTAATATGGTTTAATGGTGGACTCGACAGTCCTGGAGTAACGGTTGGACTTGATGATCTTAAAGGTCTTTTCCAGTGTAGTTGATTCTATGACTCTATGAGACACAAGTTTGCTGCAAAAATCTGCCTTCAGCAGAGACAATGTAAAAGCTGTCGGTGTTCCTTCCTCTGGTTATATCCTCCCTGGGAAGATGAGCATGGTAAAAGAAGTGAGGAGCAGAGAGTATAGTGTAAAGTAAAATGATACTAGGGTAGTGGCTGCAGAATTCTGTTTGGCAGAATACAGATTAAAAGGAAGAATGAATGAATGTTTGAATATGAAACTGATTTTAAGTGTTTTATGAATTAAATATAATAGTTTAGCTTAATTTAAAACTAACATATAATAGTTCACCTGCAGGAAGAAATAGTTTAGTCAGAGTCTACAAAATTTTTCTTAAGTTTTCAAGTTAAGGACTTCCAAAACAAGAGACCATCACTGATACAAAAACATACATGTCCAGGAACTTACCTTGGTATCCCACATATAATAAATCCAAACACAGAAGCATTTCTATTGAGCATTTATTAAAGAGAGAAGATAATGATGCATAAGCAGAAATGTGGTTTACTTAAACTTGATAGAATTTTTCATACAAACATACAAGTAAAGCTAGCTGCTAAAACCAATTTTGTAAGGGTAAAATGTAACAGAATACACAAGGTGACACATTATGTCAGAGATCAGTTGGGTAACATATTACTCAAAGTCACAAAGCTCTTGGTATTTATGGATTTATGTTGTGCCTGCTACAAAGTTTTCATAGTGGGCATCTGACACAAAATACCTGTTCACACGAGGAAGCAGCATCAAGGGCTCCATAAGCATTAACCTACAGGAAAAATTGCTCATTAGAATGTAACAAACATGGTTATTTGATTGTCATTTCATGCAGCCTGTTTTAAAGCTACCTGATTTTCCTAAAGGTAATAGAGAAAATGTTTCATCAAAGATGGATAATTTGATATCAGTCATCTGAAAGCACACCTCCTCCCGTAAGAAGCAAGGAGCTGGACTCAGTGACCCTTATGGGTCCCTTCCAACTATGATTCTATGATCATTTTTGATAAAGTGATTTTCTGGTTTCAAAATTTACAAAATGCAAATGCAGCGGTATCGGTGACCACTGTAATCACTTATATTAAAGCAGCTGATTTTCTCAAATCTGCAAGAACTGTTGGTAGGGTTGGCATGCACATTTAACTCATGCAGCATTAACAAGTGAAAATATCAAGGATGGACTCATAGATATCAGTGAAATTAGAACCTGAGAGGAAAAAAAAAAAAGTTATATTGGATTTCTTGGCTTCAAGCTGCTATAGGCACAACAATATAACAAATAATAATATGTGATGGAAGGAAAAATAGGAAAGCAAATGGAAGTAGATATAAGCTGCAAGTTAAAACCTCTTGGAGAAGCAAAGTAAAGCCAAAGGCTGCAATGAAATATCAGTTGCCCATAGAATTAAAAGTAGTAAGAGTACTTCAAAAATCTTATTGGTAATACATATAGGTTCACTGTTAGGTTTGTTTGATCAAATACTGATGTATAAAGACAGGAATGTTCAGCAGGTATTTCAGTTATTTCTGTGAAATAAAGC
The DNA here is from genome assembly GCA_026283785.1 of Coracopsis vasa. Classification (NCBI taxonomy): domain Eukaryota; kingdom Metazoa; phylum Chordata; class Aves; order Psittaciformes; family Psittacidae; genus Coracopsis; species Coracopsis vasa. Next base: position 18,467 of record JANHGB010046054.1, on the reverse strand, counting down.
AGAGAGATGTGTCTGTCCCTTGTGATGCTGTTGTAATTGAAACTTTACCCTCTTTAGCAAAGGTTTTCTGCTGAAATTAAACATTTTTAAGTTAACTGGCCGAGATACCTCACACTGGGGAACTACCCAGAATCACTCTAAACCATGAATGTTAAGCAGAAATGGAAAACAGGAAATTCCAAGGGACCTGAAGGCTGTAAGCAATTTCCAAATATTTCAAAGGGTGCAGAAGATTAACCAAAAAGTTATTAACAGGACAGAATGGTGTTAATTTTAGGAAAAAAGATTAATTTAAGCCATTACTCACAATGTAGGTAGAAATGTAAGCATAACAAGAGGCAAAAATATAGTCAATGCCACTCAGCATTGCTTTCCAAAAGACAGCAATTGTCTTTAAATTGTATGGGGTTTTTTGTTTGAGTCTTTTAATAGGATTAAAGACTTCAGTGATGAAAACATTCTGCAGGTAGGGGGGGAATTCTTCCAGCCAACTGACTTTTTACTAAAAGATATTATGATTAAAAAGCTTGAGCTCTATTGGGTTAACAGGCCATACAAATTTGGCCTATAGACAGATCACAGAAATTAGCCAAGATATGACAAAGGGGGTTTGTCAGTCAGACCCTGAGTTTCAAATCTTGATCCAGTGTTAGCCAACCTCTTTATCAAGAATGTAGATGCCAATATCATATCTTTCCAGCTTGCAGATGACACAAATGTTGGTGAGGTAGTAAATGATGAGGACATCTTACTTTTACAGTGTGACTTGAACGGGTTGTTAAAATGGGTACAGTTTTGCAGTTAAAATTACATCACAATAAAGCAAAATATATCAGAGAGTGAAAAAATAGACACTGGTTAGAAGATTGGATAATACTGGACAGCAGTAACTCAGCATTGAAACAGAATACTGAGTCAGTCAAAGACAACTGCTAATCCTGAGCTCTTTATGCACGATCTGCCTCCATGGCTCACACATCCCTTGGTATGAAAGTAAAGCTAATACCAGGTAGCATTTTCACTCTGTACATAGCACAGGAAAACTGTGAGTAGGATATGTATCCACCAATACTTCAGGTAGTACGTAGAAAACAGTAAAGAGAGAGATGGAAAGAATACAAGAAGGGATTCGGGTAAGAAAGAAGAAATAGGTGTTAGGATCTAAGGGTTAAGGTTCCTCAATTACTTATTCTTAAAACAGAGTGGAGCATTAATCTCTCTCAGAATAACTCCAAAGTGTGATGACAATTAAACATCAAAACATATGATAGATTTACCTTTGGACTCTTGGAGGCAAGATCATATATCCTTTTAAGAAACATGTGTACCTCCAACCTATGAGTAAAGTTCACTGACTCTGTGGCCCGTGCCTTTCTCTGATGGTCCTTTATTGCTCTGAGTTCTGTGATTCCAGGTTAGGTGCTGTTATATTTGTAACTTCACAATGAGTTGGTAGTTTAAACCAAATCTATCCCTGGCTTTGAGCAAACCACTGGTTGAAGTTCAGGAGGCTTCCACTCTCCCCAGAGGCACAGCCGGACAGTTGTTTTCTTCCTACCACATCCCCAGATTCTCCAGCAGCCCCTTTCAGGAATTTCGGACTAAACATTAGGTTCCTTTTCATACGTTCGGCTAATCAAACTTACAGACAGCTCCCCCTGTAAATCCTAACTCATCAGTCTCTGTGCAGAGTCCTTGGGCTTTCCAGGCCCATATTTCTCATGTAGCTGCTGGCTTCTCAAGCTCCATGCAATTTTGCTTTATATGTAATGTTAGATCCCTAGGCTCAGTGTAGGATTTCTTGTGTAACAATTTGGATTACGGACTGCATAAATGATTCCTTTTGTGAGAGGAGTGTTTTCAGACAAAATTCTGTCCCTTTCCATTCTTATCCTATTTCTGTTTCCCTACCTTCCAGTCTGCCTTCAGCTGCTGCCTCAGAAAACGGATATCTTGAAATCTTACAGGAGTTCTAACCATGTTTCAAGAAAAGTATAAGTTGATAGACTGCAGTTAAATGTTGTGATATCTTCAGTATGCTGAGCAACTGACCTCAAGAAGTTTCAGCCATTATGTACCCAGTTACCGAAAATGGCTTGGGCTGTGATTCAGAACTGTTGTCATAATGCTAGGCAGAAATTAAGTGTTAACATTCAGGAGGTGGAAGGAGAATATTAGTGCTTGTTTTTTGTCTTGAAACTTTTTCATAGTAAAATATCTGTCAGCTATTTTATCCTGTCTCAGACAAATAGACACATGTCCTCACTCTGATGGTGGCTATGTAAGGGTGTGAAATATATGAATTCATTCATATATGAATATGTTGTGCAGTAAAAATTACAATTTTTTTAATTTGGAGGAAAATACCATATGAGGATTAATAACATTCCAGCCTGATGTACTTCTGTTTTCCCTCTGTAAACCTTCCTGTCTGTTTGACTACTTGCTGGAAGACAAGTTAGTAATTTTGTAGTGCTTCTTTGTGAATCAAAATGGTAATATTTATACCTTTTGAAAAATCACTTTCTTTTCAAAAGAAAAGAAAAATTTACATGGTAGAAAATAACTTTTAATTTGATGACAAAAGAAGCTCAAAGATTGCATTTCTTTGTTTTGTTTCAGATTATTATATATTGTTGCTTTACAGTTTGTATTTCACATGGTTACTGGTTAGTTGTACCTGAGTAATGTAGATACCCTGACTTTATTTCTATTTCTATTTCTATTTCTATTTCTATTTCTATTTCTATTTCTATTTCTATTTCTATTTCTATTTCTATTTCTTTATTTCTATTTCTATTTCTATTTTACTTTCTACTGAAATATCAGATGCTTTGAAAATGGAGAAAAAAAACCCACATTTACAGTAATATGTTTCATCGTACGGTATATCCTCTGTATCACTCAATCTATTCAGGGTGCTGCTGCAATTAATGCAATCATTCTGTAACCTGGCCTTTCATAGCGATAATACTGGCCTTTATGTAGACTGTCTCCTGTTTTCTATTGTATAAAACTTGACTGTGGATCTCAGCATGGTTTCAAAGATGCATCTGTCTTATTCTTTATTTTATCATGCAACCTTGAAATCAGAAGTTAATTTCTATCACAGACTTGACCTTCAATGCTGTGGAGCCTTATCTTTTCTCATACTTTTTCTTTAACCTTTGAAGATGTAAAAAGCATCTAAAACCCATACAGAGCGTTAAATCCTAAATATTTTCTAAGCAGCTATGATCTACTTGCCACATTAGAGTTGTAAATTAAGGTCTCATGTGTTGCAGAAACCAGCCTTCCATATCACAGTTTTCTCCTCTGAATGAGGCAAGAGTCAGTCAGTAAATATATGTGGTCAATCTCAGATTTGCCTCACTGGGAGTTCACATGTATTTTTAACTGCCTTCAATTGTTAATATATTCCTCAAATGAGATGCATCACCTTGAAGAATGACTTTTTGCCCTCTGGGAATACGCCAAACAAGTATTTCATTCACTATGATAATCAGTTCTACCTCCAGCAACATATGAAACCCAAATTTAATAGGCACTAGTGATTAGGTTTTAAGACACAGAGTCATCACTGTCCACTGTAACAATAATAATAATATGGAAAAAAATTAAGGAGGAAAAAAAATGCTCTATATTTGCTTTCAGGAATCATTAATAAAAGCAATGTCACCATCAATATTTTGGGATTATGCTTAAAAATGTCATTTATCTTGTCATGAAAGAAAAAAAATTATAGCAGCAATTTTTATGAATTTGGAAAAATGTCTTGAACATAAATAAAAGCTACTATTTACGTCTTCCTACGTGACTTAATTGTATAACCCTAGAAGATAAAAAAAAAGGAAAAATAAAAGCTTGTAATTATAAAATGTATAATAAAAAAATATAAGCATCAATATAAGGTTGCGGGGGCAGGAGAAAACTGAGTTTCCTGCATTGTTTTCAGTGTTAAAATTACCTGAGATCTTTCTGAACTTAAGATTTTATAGAAAGCAGAAAGGATAGTTATATGACATTATGGAAAATAAAAAATCAGCCTTTAAATCAGCAGCTTAGGTTGTGGACAGTAAATGATACAGTGGTTCCACTTTCTTGGACTGAGAAGCAGAAGAAAATGAAGAAAGATGCCAGTGACAGGGTGAGGATGATGGGAGCAGGCTAGCATTATGAATGATATGTTAAGTGATTGGCTCAGATGGAATCATGGGATTGCTGCCTTTTGCAGATGCTGATTTCATCTATATTGTTTGCTTCTTTCTCAGAAAGACCTAACATGCAGAATGTGTGTGCATGCGCATGAGCAATGTAGACAAATGCAGATATATATTTATATGATATGTTATATATTCTTATGTACAGAAGCCACCTCATCCCCTTTAGTGTCCTTACACCTGATCCATTTAGCTAATCAGGATAGCTTACTGCAACATAAACCAATAAACTGTGTTTTACATGAATTAATATGCTCCTGCTTTCCTTATGTGGGGAAATATAAAAATTCTTTTTTCATTTGTCTACTGCACTGGAAATGAAAATGCTTTGGGTTGGTTTGTTGTTTTTTTTTTACTAATTATTAATCCCGAAAGGTATCTTCTGATCTACTAAACTGCATAAATGCAAGAAATACTATTTCTACCTAATAATAACATTTTGTCAAATAAGAAGACATACTGAGGTCCTGTTACATTTTCTTTGATGTGCTTTAAGCTGCATACCATGCATCCTCTGCTTTCAAACGAACAGGCATTACCGGGTTCATTTAGTCTGCCTACTTCTTTGTGTGGACAAACAGAAAGATAAAATGATGCTTAACACTGATGAGATATATCAGAAACATATGCATGCAATTAAATGTAATACTAATTTTGAAGGGTTGTTTCACTAAGATTACCCTCAGCAGCAGTTTTTGAGTCATAAACAGTCACTAACTCTAAGCTTCATCTCTGAACATTAACTCCTTAGTGCCTTGTTCATCTATTTTGAGCCTGGTCCCATATTCTTTGAAGTATCTTGTTTTATGTTTGAAACAAATTCATATGTAAAGGTTGTACGGGTGGGTCAGACATTAGTGTATAAAACACCTTAAACAGTTTTTCTATAAGATTCTGATATGAGAAAGAAGTAAAATCTCCCCTTATTTTTTAAAATATACTGCTATATTTTTCTGTTCAATTTAGGTACCAATTTCATTTGTTGCAAAAGCATCTACCATCTAAAGAAAAGTCCACAAAGGCATGTGAGCATCTAAACACTAATAAGGATGTGCTGGTTTTCATCTGAATTACTTGTTAGAGATTATTCATTATGTGAATACTTATGATAGCCATAATAATATTAGGTTTCTGTTTCTGTGTGGTAATTCAGATTCTGACAAAAAATGCTATAAGTTTCTTAGCTTAAAACTTTACTCTAGATCAGGTCAGAAGCTTTTATGTAACTAATTTCTTGCTGCAATCTTATCTTTTCACTGAATATTTACCAATTGCTTGTGGGGAAAAATAATGAATTCCTTTTTTCAGAGCAATAAATATCGATAATTGAACTAATGAAGTATTATTATTTTTTTCCAGGCTGGACATAGAATTGACCCAGGTGCTCATTATTAAAACTTTTTAATATATTTTTGCAGAATGAGAAAATGAACATCAGTGAACCAATATAATTAGCATGCCTTCTAAATAGATGATATAGTTATATACTTGTTAGTATTAGGAGATCCTACAAATTTCATTTATCAAGATACAGCCCAGCAGGCATTTTCTAGTGAAAAGGGCGCCTGTGAATCCCCAGTATACCACTCAGATCACCCCCTGAGGGGAAACGCAACTTGCATTCAAATCAAACGTTTTCCTATCAAATGCTCTGCTAATGGCTTTCCTATGAGACCCAAGCCTCTCAGTCACCTACTACCTATTTAGACATGTCAAAACAGAATTCGTTGTTTATTTGTATTTCATTGAAGTGAGTCTGTTTTCTCATATTGAATTTGTATCCAAACCCCAGGTTGTCAATACTACTTAGTTAGATCTGCTGTTTGTTGTGTTTTTCTCTGCATGCGATCCAGGGGAAAAATTAGTGTCACTCATGCCAGTTTCAACCTTCCTATGAATCCTTAAACAGTGTATTAACTAATTTTATAAAGAAACTAACATATACTTTGAAGGCTCTAGGAAACAGTTCTCACAGTGAAAGCTGTTTTGTCAGATTCAGTGATGCTTTTGATATGCTAAGGTTAGCCTAGAGAAATTACCATTGTAAGGAAAAAAAAAAGGGGGGGGGGGCATTGGTTTTAATCTTTCTCCTAAATTACAGTAAGTTTAATTGCCTCAGTTAAATATAGCTCGACTAGTCAGTAGACATACATGACTGCTGTGATTCTTGTGAAAATTATTTAAATTAATTCTGTTAGCAACCTCTAAGTTAGTTTGCTTGCGCTTAAACCTAAATCTGCGCATTAAACATTCCATAAAAACAAGAACTAAGTGTTATGTTTGATATGCACTTCAAAAGCCTAAAAGGCCAAAGAAAGCCCTTCCTTAATTATTGAAGAAGTGTCTGTAAAGGAAACATGAGCAAATAGCATTCATGCTTTCATCCCCAGTAACCTTTTATTGTCCTTTTCTTCAGATGGCCAAGTCAGTATATTTAATAAAGGGAGCAGCAACCATCAAAGAAGGCAGGGGTCTAATAAATGGTCCTGATTAAAGGCCCTGACAGGGTATGAACTTTGCATAAATTTTCCTATGATGTCAGGCTAGGATCCTGACTGAAAACCCATTAACATAATCACACATTTAGAGGAAATGCTGTAATGTATCAAAAACATTTCCCTTAGTGTAATAATTTTAAGGACATTAAAATGCAAATGATAATAAGGAGCTGTGTTTTAGTGATGTTCTGAAAGCCTGATTATTCAAATATTTAGTATGAAATATGGAAGCTCCTTTAACTAACACATCTACATGATTTCAAAGATTTAATCTATATTTGTACTTGAAAGACTTTTATACCGCTACTGAATATTTCCTGTTAATTTTACACTCACAAAATCCAGCAAGAAATTTAGTTTAAATAATAGTGCTAAGTGCTAAAACCTTTTAGCATGCTTAAAAAAATAAATAATAATAATAATAGAAAAATCTATTTGGAACCAAGACACCACCTTATGCTCGTTCATTAATACTCACTTGCAAAAGTCCATTTTTTCATATTGTTTGGATTATAAAAATAGTTTGCAGAATTCAAATCATCCTTTTCTCTGTTTCTGTTAATATATACACTTAAAACAGATTGGTCACTGAATTACAGCAGTGATATTCTTTAATGCTAATTTTTAACAATAAAAGAAACACTATCCTTCCACACACAAATAGCCATAATTATGTAAAGAATGACTGCTTCAGACTGATGACTTTCAATATGCCTGAGTCTAGCATACTGGTATAAGAGGCCAGAAAGGTCAACAGTAATTCATAACTGCTATAAAATTGTGTAGCATCCTAGGGCTTCTGGAGGATGCTGACATTATCATGCTTCTTCTGCTGGTTTGTATATGTAAATTTGTGTTAGGAAGTGCACTGCTTTGCCGTATCGCATGCAGAGCATCAATCAGGCAGTAGAATACATCAGAGTATTTTCATTATGCCTAGTTATTTACTGCATCAGAAGAAATTACCCTGGCAAGCCAAGCGGCCTTCTCTGGATAGCATGATATGACCAACCAGGTTTCAGCTCGGGAGTCTTGTAAACATTACAGGATTAATCTCACAATCACAATCATCAATCTTTCCTAGTCCTGCCTGGGCGCAACTGCGGAGATTGGTAACCAGGCAGTGTAGATTTAAATTTAACCCTGAACATCAAGAGCTATATGTCAGATCCATACACCATATTACAAACACCTATATTTTTACTCCAGCTTTAGTACAAAATGATGAAAACATAAAATTTTTGCACTTCATGTCTAATTTCTCATTCCCATTTTTGATGTGTTACAAGGATATAAGAAATATTCTGAAGAATATGCATTTCGTAACATCAGACTCTAATGCTAAAATGATGCACTGTGATGCCTAAATCTAATGTATGTATTAGAGACAATTGACACTGCAGTAAAATGTGAAGTAGTAATTCAGGTTCAGGACCAGACTTGGGCTCCTTGGCACTGAGCCATTAGATGTTAGGGCACTGTAGGGGTAATGTACTTAGCCTCTAACAAATGGAGCATTAAGTACATCATGCTGACTCATAGGTGGCACTGGCACAAGTTTCTGAAATGACTGCTTGCTTGCCCTCTTGCCAAAGGAGAAGACAAAAAGATTCTGGCACACATAGCTGCTCTGTTTAAAAATGAGAAGCTGCAAAATTAAAGCAGCCTATATATGAATATTTCATCATTGTGCATCTATGTACAGTTTATAACCTAGCCTACTGAGATGGCACAAAAGATAGGGGATTTTTGGTTTGAGATTTTTATGGGTTGTTTTTTTTTTTTTTGAAAGTCAGGTGAAAATAGCATCAATGGTGATCATTTTTCAGTAGTCAGGAAACAATAAATATATAATGAACGGATCACATATAGACACTGTGTGGCAGTTTAATTTAAATTCTGATGTTTATTGTTGCTCCTGTCCAAAATACTTTCTTGCAGCATGCATCCTAAACATTTTGCTGCCATTATATCTGTCTGTGTCTGTGTTTCTCTCTCTCTTCTCTCTCTGTCTCTGTCTTTCTCACATATATAGTTGTTCTATTTTACAGAATGCCTATAGGAATTGTTAAAGAGCTTGGGCTTACTTTTATGCTTTACAGAAATAGTAAATGATTTCCATGATTTTGTGCCTTTCTCTTTATTTAATCAGAACTGCAGGCACTTTACTGATATATATGAATGCATTCCCTCTGTAATAGATTCCTGTTTAGCAAGAAAGCTATCCTTTGCCTACTAAATAATCTTGGTATAATATGCAGCAATCATACTCATTTGGTCTTTGGTGATGAAAACTCTGCAACACAGTGCTTAGCTGATGCACACATTTGAAACCACTGATTTCAGAGATGCATCCTGATTTATGCCAGCTGAAGGTCTTATTTAAAGTGTCCTTCTAGAGATGTGGTGACTGAAAAGTTAAATGCAGAGAAGATGGGTGTATTGCATTGCTTGCTCCATTATTTCTGTCCACAATCCACCTCACCCAAATTGATTTTTTATCTTTTTATCACTTTTAAATAACTAATAGCCTGATATACTTTTGTGACTATATCTAGTCACATGCTGTTTTCTTCACTGGCCCAGTTAAACCCACAATACGAGGCTTCCAGTGGAGATAAGCCAAATGTGTACCACCTCATACAATTTCACAGATCAGCTTGGTGCGTGTGGGAGTTTTAGGGGTGGGAAACTTACCTCCTTACAGACAGGGATCACAAAGCTCTTTAGGTGGCAAAAAGAGCATTTATACAATGAGCTAGCAATATAATTCCTGGCTCTTTGTTGCTTGTTATCAGAGTGAGATTAGGCATTTCTTTCACCATAGGCTCATAGAAATTTCCTGGGTGGGCAGAAGAGATGAGAATAGTGTAAGGAACCTAGCCTGGGCTAGTCTCTTTGCAAAGGATACAGCTCCTGCCTCTTGTGCCTAAAAAATCTGCAGTTTCTGGGCAGCCACAGCACTATCCGATGGGCCCAGCTGTGGCACAGTGAATGTAACATCCTATCTTTCTGCTGGTGCATTGTTAGGTTGGCCATACTGGAGGTGGTGAGTAAGTACGTAGCTCTGCATGCACCCATGGAAGCTCAAGACTCCTAACTGCACAGCTACGGAGTTTACAGACTTTGAGCACCATTGTAGGTAGTGAAATGTTGGTGTTTTCACCTTCTTTGAAAAGACACTGTAAAGCTAAGAAGGTCCATTCTCTCTTCCCATCTTTCCAAAATTCCATTAAAAGAAGAGATTAATCTTCTTGTTCGGTGGTAGAAGAACAATGATTATTATTTTTTCTGCATTTAATATTAGCTGATGACATGGAATGAGAAGTTGACTTACTGTAAACTACCACAGAAAGAAAGACAGGCTGAACATTCAGCCTTTTGTTAAGGGTAAATCCACAATATGACATAAAGCAGGTCGCTAGACTCTAAGCTTGAAGGAAGCTTGCCCTAGAGAGTGAAGCAATACACATCAGCTTATTAATTTAAGGACCTATTAGTGACAAGCCACAAACCCACTCATAAATTTATAAATAGTAAAGGACTGAACAGAACTGTTCAATTCTAGAAATTGTTCTTGTGTTTGGTGAATTATGAAATATAAATTTTGAAACTCTTGTACCGTATACACCTAGAAAATTCTGAGCTGGTAATTTTTTACAGGCCAGGCAGAGTTTTCTGAGCCTTTAAATGACGTTGCAGTGTGTGCCATCTTATGAGACCCAGCAGCTCTAGAAGAGGCAAGGGAAGCATTGCCTCTGGGGTCCCACTGATGTGCATGAACATTTCTAGCTGCTGCTGCCCCCACAGAATAATATCAGAAAATAATGCCCTGTGGTAGAATCCAAGAAGACTAGCTGGAATATTGAGAAGGGCAGCACCCCAACAGCTAAGGAAACACCTAACACCTAGAAGGATTCTCAGACAATGAGGAGATGCCATGAGCAAAATGTATTTCCATGACTGTCTCCCAGTCTTCCCATTGCCATCCACAGCAGCAGAACCACTTTCCCACTCAGGGAAAGTTTATCAGATGTGGCTGCAGAAGTTACTATTATACCTGTAAACAGCAGCAAAGAGAGAGCTCTCCAAAGCTACAAATGATACTACCCACACAATGTTCCATTAGAAAGGATATATGAGATCACTTTAACCATTCACAGTTTTGCAAGGCTTAAATTTTGCTTGTCTATACAAGAAGTTATTATGCATTAAGCAAGGGTGTGAATTAACAGAGCACTAACTACAGCACCTCGCGGGACCGGGCTCTTTCTTTATATGCTGTTTAGATAATAAGTTCTTTAAGAAAAGTACTCTGTCTCCATTCCTGTCTAAACAAGTACCTTTTTTGTATGGATATTCCTAGTTTGCATTGCTTGGTGCTACCCACTCCACTTTCTATTAAAGGCTGTCCCTGTGCAGTGTAGCCAGGGTGTTATAAATTCACATAAATTCTTACTATCTTCTCCATCTAGACAACCCCAGCCAAATGGTGGCAGAGACCAGAAATGGGACCTGAAAGGCATTCCTTTATAAAAAAGCCTGAGGCTATCTCCACAGCTATCGCCCCAGCTAATCCCAAACTCGGAGGATTTAGCATCATACTGTGGGAACAGTGATTCTTAAACAGCAATCAAAAGCAGGGAAAATCCTAAGAGAGTACAGGGGCATGAGTCTTGCTGCCTTACAACTGATTAATGAAATCTAGGACTCACTGTTCCTCTTGCCAGCAACAGCATCCTGTGCTCTTTAGAAAGCCTCCAATAAATTATATTCTTAGACTTGTTGCTCTGGACTTAGCTTTATTCCTTGCACCAAACATGATCCAACACCCACTTTCTTTTATCTCCACAGGGTAAATTTAGGATGCTCTAAGAATCTAACCTATGCTGTTATATAGTACCTATCATTGTGGTATGTATGAGCTCAGCATCTTCCAAGACTGGATCCTTTGTATGTTGCTTAGGTTATAAGGTCTTAGAGGAAAACACTGGCTTCTTCCCTGCCTTAATAGCCTAGCCTACTATTTGCACTACACAAATAAATTGTGATAGTATGTGAATGAATTTCCCAAAAAAACCCATCTATTTTACTTATTCTCAACTTTACAATATTGGAGTCACTTAATGTGACAGCATTAGCTACACTTCAGTGTTGTCCAGTTGTAGGAAAAAAAATTAAGACCTTCACCACACTGGGCAGAATTTAAAAGAGTGTGTTCATTCTGCTTTACCTAAATCTGTCTGCAGACTTGGGGCTAGTGCCAGAAAGTAGATGGAGCACCCACCCCACTAACAACCAGGTTGGTGGTAATGACAGACTAGCAAATATTTTATGATTCTACTGGAGCCTCATCCCTGAGACTCTGTGTTTGTGAAAGTCAGAGGTAGAGTAGCATGGAGAAAGCCACATCCCCTGATGGGACAGAAAGCACCTGCTTATTTGTGTAGAGATTCCACCACAGCATATTTTTAATGACCACTTTAGACTAGCTACTTCTGCTTAGGCACTGACGAGTGTGTCTATGTTTTCTAGTTCTGACAGAGCTGGGATGAGCTAGGATAAAAGTAGGCAGACCAGCTGGAAAACAGCCAGTAGACAAGCCTACCATCCTTTGACAATATGACAGAATTAGTATTTTCCATGTTCTCAGTTTCAAAGTTCTTTACTTTGATCATAAGTAGTTTAAAGCAATAAAAGCTCAAATTGGGCAATCACTGATCCTGATGAAAAAAATAGCTATTTTTGGATCTTGATGCATCCTTTCTCTTTTCTAAACACTAGAACTTTTCTTCTGCATGCTTGAAAAATACATTAACTTGAAAAAAATCAAAAGACAATAAAATAAATTTTATTCATAATTATTTATGCTGGTGCTTAGACCTTGGAATGTGCGTTTATTTTGATGTGTGTTTTTCTCCAAACATTCCCAAGAACACCAAAGTAAGCTTTAATTGCAGGAGCAGACATACACAGTACATTCTTCAAAGTAGGTAAAATATGAATCCTGTTCCTAGCTATGCTCAAAATACATGTGACTAATGCTGCAACAAAATACATGTAAAGACATTAAAATTAATGTTCTAACTCCTGTTAGCTGATTTTCTCCTCTCTTTTCCTCATTCTTTTACCACTTCTTTCCTTGTTTACTTTAAAGAAAACATTTGGTAGATCAGTTTTCAGTAGCCAAAACATGAATTGAGTATGTGGGTGTACTGGTATACAAATAAGTGATGCCCTCTTTTCCTTGCAGTTGTGTAAGTTTTCTCTCCATCCCAACTCATGTCTCTCTTCCCCTTTGCTTCTGCTCATCATATCATACAAGGATCCTCAGATTGAAAGCTTCCTGGGCAGAAATTTTTCAAGTGTCACTAATTCCATCAATGCCTGTAATACGTCCATAAGTCTCATGATCAAAAGTAAATTATGGATGTCTACAAAAAGATTCTGCCCATAGCTATTCTTAAATTTAACAGGTTTTGGAGACATATGTTTTTTTTTTTCCTTTTCTTCTTCCCAATGTACTTCTCCTTCCTTTCTCTTTTGTTCCTTGTCACTCATCCTGAAGTTGCAGTATTATATGAAGATTCACTTGTGAGAAGTGATTTGCATTACACCTTGGAACATGTTAAATTTTACTTCCAGAGTCAGGAACCTAAGACAAGAAACACTTTTGAACATTTGAACATGGATTCCATATACTTCGCATTTTCGATAAGCGCAGTTGCATGGTGGATCTTGGATAGAAGCCAGTATCTAAAATGTTAGGGTCTTAAATATAAGGACAGGAAGTTGATTTGTATCTGGATAATGAATGCAGAAATCCATTAGAGTGTGCAGATTTCCATTATGATCTCTTGGAAGGTTTTCCTGCTTAAAAGGTGGACTGCTGAGTGTTGCACAAGATGAAACTTCTATAGAGCCCTTAGCCCTAGTTAGGAACATGGAGATGACAAAAGCATGAATCAGAGTTTCCAGATCTTCTTTTTTGACAGGAATAGGGACAGTCTCCCAGGAAAGACGAAGTGCAACCATTTCTTACCACAATTCTCTGTCCAAATCTCTGTACTCAGAACTATCAGTGAATCTAATACAGCATCAAGATTATTCTCCATTATCAGCTAGTGGGGAGATGTCCTCTGTTGAAGGTACAGTTAACATTACTGATTGCTCTGATTTCTCTTTTCAGTGTTTTGCATTAACTTACTTTTACCTTTAGGAGGTTGCTGTAAAAAATTTAAGTGTCTTTTTCAGCTACTAGAGGCCTTTTAGCTACACAGGTCCTTGCATCAATTTAAACTCTTTTTTTTCATAATTTTATGTTCCCTCTTTTGAGTAATCACATTAACTGTAGAGACTAAGATGGAGATGGTGGAGCTTGTGAAACTTCAGCAAAATTGTGATTTTTCAATTATCTCCACAGATGCAAATTTCTCTGAAAAGGAGGGGTCAGATAAATCTTTGCAAGGCTCCATATAGGTAGCCTACAGATGGACAGCTATCTATGTCACAGTTCAGTGAGATTTACTTTAAAATGATTCTATACCACCTTGTGTATTCCTTAACCAGATCACTGGAGGCCACCCATCACCACCACCCAAACAGTCTGCATTGTTTATTCCTGCATGTGGCCTGATGATGAAGGCTCCAATATGTTGACATAAGTCATATCTTTGCAGTACAATGTTCTCACTGACTAGTCAGGAAAAGGATTTTAGAGGTTATGCAACAGCAGGTGAGATCACTCTGGTCAAGTGCTTAGTGTCTTGAAAAATCTATTGCACATTATGATGGTTGGGAGATTACTTTCTGTGAACCAGCATTCATGTTTCCGGTCATTAAAGTAGCCAGTTGCACTTTGCTGGTTTTTACTAGCTATTAGGGTCAGGAATTTGCTTAATAAATCATAATAGTATACGTGAATACATTTCTGAATCTCTTAAAGTAATCAGCACATTATTGGCCATGTCTATATAGACTCCACCTTATTTTATTATTTAAATTTTTTGTGCATTTGTCAGAAAAAAGTCCTGAGTACCCCATGCATTAAAGAAGAGGTCTGCATAGAATTTTTTTTATTCTTTTTTTTTTAATACAGACTGAGAGCAGGTGAGATTCATTTTTCTGCTTTCTGAGCTTGCACAAAAATACATATTTGTTTTTGTGATGGAGAACCATGCATGTGTACTGTCGTATACCAGAAAGAGAAGCAGCAATTTATGTCTAGTTTTTCCAGCCTGGAAAGGAAGCCTGGAATTATTTTTATTCCCCTTGCTCCAATGCATTTAGAAGCCAAAGACTACAGTCCACAGGACAATAAAGGAGCCTCTATGATCATGTCGTGTTACAGTGTGGTTTCTTCACTATGAGGAAAATTTTCATGAAAGGCATGGCATGACTGATTCACCCATCTAAAATAGCATAAACTACTTGGAACAAAATCTCATCTTATAGAATATATATATATTGCTACATATGATTGTTAAGTGTGTAAATGCTCTGTGTGTGTTTGCATACTATGCTTGAACTCAGATCTTGCTCCTCCTTTCTAGTCACAGCCACCAGAATCAGTGTGGAAAGGTTAAGGCACATGCTTCCTTTTATCACCCATTGTACATTTATCTGTATATGTGTTTACTTAAGTACTTACACACTGCAAAATTGAAGAATTTGAATTAGTTATCAATAAAACACTGTTCCTTCTTTTTGAAGACTACAAAGATCAACAGGATTAGGTGAATTTTTTGTTCACTGTGGTTCTTTGTACTGCAGTCAGCCTTAAAAAACTTAATTCATTATATTTTAGGTTACAAGCAGAGAAGAATCCCAAAATGTGGGGGTTTTACAAACCCTGTATTTAAGAAGTGAACTTAAATTAATGACTCTGGCTCTTCTCTACCTCTGCTGTTAAAGAAATAACATTTATTTGATTGAAGCAATAGCTGGTGTTATTTGATTGTTTTCCTTTAATAGGGTCTGCAGAAAATATAAGTATACAATACTATATGCATATATGCATATATATGTTTCAATCTTTGGCATGATTCCATTTCTAATACTTCTCCTAACTCCTACATATTAAATATCAGAGGTGTATAATTGTTGAGATAGTATGCTGTAAATGTAACCGTGGATTAAGTCTCTATTGATTGGGTTTTTTTCTTTTAATATCAGTGTATAAAAATTTGATTGCTTGAGCTCTGACTTTGTTCTTCTATTCATTGCCACCCAGAATGTTTTACTTACCAGGACCACTGTGAAGAGGCTAGGGCTCAGGTGTGCTTTTGGTGCTACATGGAGATATGAAAAAATAAAAAAAAAGAAAAACATAGAGGAAGTACGGAGCAACTTCAGCCCAGAGATCTGAGGATCAGTCTCAGAGCAGTCTGGTTTAGGGTAGTGCGGTGGGTTTTTGTCTTTTTTTTTTATTTATTATTATTTTAATTAAGATTTTACTGAATTTCAGTTTGTTGAGGTTTTTTCCCTCAGGGCTAGAATCTTGCATTCATACAGCACTTCACACAGTGGGACCTTGATTCTGACCAGGATGTCTGAATGCTACCATTATATAAATAGCAATAAAATGAAGCAGAACAAAACAGGAGCCCTATGGGTAAGTTTTTAATGCTCCTATCTCTTCTTCATAAAAATTAAACCAATTGAAAGATAACACTGAACAGAGGTGTTTTCTTTTTCTTTGGACTGATTGTACATTTTCATAACACGCACATCGTAAAATGGTTGCATGACTCATTTTGAAAAAGAAATGATAACCCTGGATTCACTTGGTTTTACTAGGCAGGCTGCTGTACACACATTGTTTGGTGGCATCCTGGACAAATAGTAATTTTTAAAGGGACTTAATGCTGTGAGAATATGCTTACATTTTAATTACATTAATATGCTTACATTGTTATTATCATATTATTTTAACAATTGTAGTCTGTTAAGAAAGTCCACAGAAAAATGCTTAATACCAGAAAAACAGATTGAGCTAAATTTATGAAATTTACAGATTACCTAAAATGCTAGGAGTTAATTACAATCTGCTTTCCCTGGCATGTCAGCTTGATTAAATTTGGAGTTCCAAGATGAATTGGCCCAAATTCATTAGTGTTTCCCGGGTGCATATGTTGGTCAAGGTCAAGCGAAGCACATTGACTGTAGTGTTAGTCAGGAGGGGGGTGGGTTTCTAAAGAAGGTGGCCTCTTAAAAGGTCTGGGGTTGCAGCAAGAAACTTTGATACTTTTTAACTTAATAAATCTTGACAGCCTAATCATGGCTAAGCCTTTGCAGTGTTATTGGTACAGATGGCAATTCTAGACATATTTAAAGAGATCTCAGCAGCTAGTGGCAGGAGAGCATTGAATCCAAATGCACTGTTGGGCTCTCAGAGAAAGTGCAAGAAGGGAGGATAAAAAGCTACACAGCATTTCCATCTCTTGACATCTCCAACAGCCTCAGATACAAAATATGATAAGGCTCCTGCTGAGCTAATAAGCCCAACAAATGTCTGTGTCCATGAAGTAGATGAAGTGGGATCAAGTAGTTGGGGGCTGCTGTATGAAAATAAGCCAGCACCCAGGGTATAATGGCACTGTAGAAAGCTGCAAGGTCAGACTGATGACAGAAACACTGGATAAGTAGAGACCCCATCAGTAAAACAGGTTTGCCCGCTGGATCTGAGCCACATAACTATTAAAAAGAAAACTCTATGGTTTAGAAAAGTCATCTAGTTTAGTAAATAAAAGGACAAAGTTTGGTTTGTTATATGAAAAACAACTCTTTCCCACTTATTGCCATATAGATTGTATGATGAATAGTGTCTCTGCAAAATATTACATCAAAATAGACCTGAAAAGAGGATTTGACTGTAAACTAAAGGAGATTTTTAAAGAAAGCAGTAATATCAGACAAACCACAAATTTGTTCAAGGCCTGCTGCCGTGTTACACTGTTTTTCTGCTAATTTTGTATGTGTCAGGTGCATCTCTATTCATCTCACTCTTAAATAGAGCTCTGTGTGCTCCAATAAAATAATTTAAGCTGAAATCATGCTGGATATACCAGAGTGATAAATGAGGCTCCTTTCACTTGCAAAGAAAGATAAAGACCTATCTTACTGAAATAGCATTAAAATAATAATTAGGTAGTACTCGGAATTTAAGGAACAGGTCAATCTGTTACATTAATTCTTAAAGCATCATATTCAGTTAGTGCTACTTCTTAAGGTGTGTTTGAAAAGTACAGAACCTTCTAAATATCATGTGAATCTGTTTATTACATTTGGGAGATGATGTAAAAAAATCTGACAGCATGCCACAAAGGTCATACCTATAATTCCCTTTAATTTAACTATGTGATGTTTCAAATGTATGCAAACATAATTATTGCTAAATTCTAGTGTGCCATACATATGCTACTGAAGCCAAAACAAGCCAGATCTGGTCCTATGAGTAACAACAGCATTAGGAATATAGATCGGTAGTGATAGATGATGAATATTTATGATTGTTTCTCTCCTACCATTTTAATCATTTACAGATATTTTCAGTTTTCATCCAGTAGAATTACAACTGAACGTAGTGCCTCCCCTGGAGTCTTAAGGAGGATGCATAATAATGTGGCAACCAACCTCCTTCTCTCTACACAGGGCTGGGTCGTATATCATATTTGCAGGCTTGCATTGGAATGCAGAGCTACACTGCTCAGCAGAAGCTCCAGGAGGCATGATGCCTCAGGCAGGTAGT